>JAXQQM020068939.1:0-76063 GCA_034641835.2 Pinus albicaulis
TCATCAATGCATCCCTCTCGAGTATGAGCTTCATTTCCCTTGAGACATCTCCTTGCAAAATCCATGAAAAAGAGCCTCTTTTGTATCAAGGTAACAATTAGTTGCTCGCGCAACTGTGGAAATCCTCAGAAAGAGGTCACCACTCGCGTCCTCCGTCACAGAGCAAATAATCGCACGTACCCATTTTAGGGACTGTTTTTTAAATATGGATGACGGAAGTTGAGTTCAAACAAACTCACAAACCACTGCCTATCTTGAGTTGGGAGGTTTGGCCGCGGGAGTTCTATGGAAGGGAATTGGTTTTGCCACCTCCCATGGAACCTTCCTTGTTGATAGGGCCAATCCCATAATAATAGGGATCCCAACTCCCTCCTTCCCCATCTATAAAAGCCTGCTCAGATCCATGGCAAGCTAGTCTTGAAGTGTTGAAGCTTTGCATCTCCCTATTCCCAAGTGCCTTTGTGCTGTAAAGAATCCCTTCTTTCCCTTAAGGCCCATTCAAGCGAGGAGACCATCGTTACGAGACTCTGGAGAGGTTTCCCTTTCCTTGGCGAGCTTTGTGAGACGTGGACAACCGGAGACCCGTTCGAAGGAAGCTGCGACGTCAGAACTTGGTTGTAACTTCTATTCGTTTATCACTTTAATAGATGACTATGATTATGGTTCCACTCCTTTTTCCATCATGTTAATGCGAGTAATATCTTTTTTGACCGATGTTTAGTTATGTATGCTGGTTCCTATGCATGTATCTGTTCGTTTCTTCTGTGTGCAGGTGTTCATCCACGGAGATCGTGGAAGGATTGTGATCTGCCAGGGCTGAAGGACGGGGACATCTCTTCTTCAGATCTAGCGTTGGAATCCAGGTAGGCTCTTATCCCAAGTCTTTCATTCGTAACTAGGAGCTTGCGTCATAGCATTGTTTGTTTGTTGCTAGACCTCTGCTGGGCTAGTAGGGATCGCCTCTGTCCGCAGAGGGGATTTACCTCCTCAACAAATTGGCGACTCCGCTGGGGATCGTCCGGTTTTCCTTGTCCCGTTTATGATTGGTTCGCTTTGATTGTTTCTCCTTGCTTGATGAACCTTCTGGGTTGGATTCTTTCACTATTTTAGCTTCTTGGTTTGCTCAGCTTGTATTGGTCTACTTTCAGAGTAGCTTGTTTTTTAATTTTTATTGAAGAACTCGACTGGCGCGGGTTTTAACCCGACAGTCGCGCCACTTGGCGCTTGTTGCATTTGTCTGTCTCGCGCCAATCGACCTCTGGCGCCAGTTTCAAGTCCACAGTCGCGCCACCCCTGTGACTTTTTGAGTTTTTTCATTTTTTTAGCTTTCTGAGCTTGACCAGTACTTTTCTTCTTGATTTTCTGATTGTCTGAGTGTGTTGGAGTCTTGTTTGACTGGAATTCACCGCTATCCTTTGGTTGTTTGCCTCTGTCTATCGATTTCACGATTTGAGCCCTAGGGCATCTAGTGGCTTAGTGAATCGAGCCCTCCTTTGGTGTTTTGGTGTCTTGATTGTCCTGTCAACTTGTTGATTGATTCTCCACGCTCTCTTACCAGTCTTTGATTGTTTTTCTGCGTCTTTTGAGTGATTGTTCATTCCTTCATTCAGAATTCGTTTGCCTTGCTTTGGACCTAGATCACACGGTCCATCGGGAGTTTTCAAGTCTTTCTTTGCTTTGAGGGACTTTGGGTCGATTTAGAGATTTGGTTGCTTGCTTCGTTGAGTGAATGTTGTTTGCTTCGCTCTCTTAGATATCATTTCTCAAATTGTTCCTTTTGTTTTCAGTGCACATTAGCCATTAAACATTGAAAATCAAAAAAAAAAATAATGATCTCTTTGCTTTTGTTAAATTAGTGGAAATTGTGATCTCTTTTCCATATTGCTAGTGATTAGTGTTTGAATGAAAAGTGTGCAATTGCATTAGTGGCATTAGAGACATTCTTGTTTGTATTCCGTTCATTTCGTTTGCATAAAAGCTCTCAACTCTCATTTAACTAGTTTTCATCGAACGAAATGTTGCACCGTGGCATATAGCTTGCATTTAGGAGACACTACATACGATAGGGCCTGGAAATTGAAACTTAATTGAAGATCAAATGTAAAATTTATTCAATTAACCTAAGGCAACATTGGAACTTAACGCAACATATTTAGAAGGTCTAGGCTAGAGACGTGTTCCAGCGTCGTTAAACCTAGCAGCTGTCGTTCGCTTGTTGGCTTTAGACAGCGCTAGTACGGACTTGCGCTCCCCGTACCGTCGCGTATATAAAGGGAGACCCCTATAGGTTTTCAATCCTTTATCCACAGGAAGCCGAGCCTGCCGCCCTATACCCGTGATACACCGAACACAGCATTCGGGGAGACTACCTGCACGTACGGAAAGTCCTTGGTCGATTTCTGTTTCATTTTTTAAACCAAGGTGTATATTGCAGTTCACGGATATTTGGTACACCCTTTGTGCCTAGTTTTTCCTGAGCAGTCATTTGGTCTTTTCTGACTCCCTAAACTTGAAAAGACCGTCAAGCGCTTGTCCTTTCACGCTTGTGTCAACTCCGAAAGAGATAGAGTCATCTTTTATCGTTTCTCGACTCTTAAAACATGAAACGGTAGAATTTCTTACTTTCCAATGTGGTACAATTAATCGCCCACGATTACACGCTCGTTTAGATATTGCTTGTTGGCCGTTTGATCGTGTGTCTTAAACTCTTTTTTCAGCCCGTGTGTGGTTTTGAGTGTTGATGGCAACTTTTTCAGAGTTTACCAACCAAGGAATCCCTTCAGAAGGGAATCCTGGTCATTTTCCTCCTTTTGGAAATGTTGGTGCTCCTTACATGGCGACGTTGTCCCTTCCTGGGTTAACGGTTGGGTTGCCTGTTTGGTTGTTCTCAACCTCTGTAGTTCCGAATGTCTCCACTACTGGTCAATCAACTCCTCCACCCGAACCACATCATGTTGATTCTAAGGTGGACCTCTCCCCTTCTTCGCCTGTTGCTGAGTCCTCCTCCTCCTCTTCGCCTGGTGAAAGTCTGGATTCAAGTAACCAGGTGGCTAAGAAGAAGAAGAAGAAGACGAAGAAGAAGAAGTCCGATAAGAGAGAGGCTAAATGTACGGCTACTGCCTCCGAGATATCTCCTCTTGATAAACCTTCCAACCCTCCTCGGAAAGTCAAGTTCCCCTGCATGTTGTGCACGGGAGACCATCTTCTTCGAGACTGCCCTGGCATTCCCAAGGTACTCGAAGTATGGTCCAACGATCGCCCACCGTTGTCTTTGGCTTCCGGGAGTCAGGTTGGGGGCACTGGTAAGGCTCCTAAGAAGCAGGGTAAGATCACCAATCCCTGTAAGTTGTGTGAAGGGCACCATGCTATTCACCTTTGTCCTTATATGGATGAAGCCAAGCGAGTCTTGGACAACCCAGCCGGTTCTACACCACGCCTTCCACCTGGTTATAATCGAATTTCTTTGAGTCCTCCGCCAGCTGATCCTATGATTGGTCAAGAGTCATCCTTGATCGATCCCACTCCCCCAGAAATTCAAATTTACGAATCCTTCCCTGACCAACCATTGGTCGTAGGATCGGTTGAACTGGCCCCGTCCACGGTGCACCAGGTCTTTTCTGTCGAGAGTGGACCTCACACCCCCCATGTCCTTCTGATCTCTTCAGATTCTTCAGACTTGGAGAAAGATTCTCCTGTCCCTGTGCTTCAAGAAGCTCCTCCTCCGCCTCCCATGACGGAGGCTACGGAGGATATTCCTCCCGCCTTCGAGATGGAGGTCATGGGGGAGGCTTCTGCTTCCGTAACATCAAGGGAAGACCTTCGCATCTCGATGGTAGCCCCTCCGAGTAGTTTGGTCGCTTCCTTTGACTGGAATCGATTTGCAGGATTTCGCCTTCCGTCTTATGTGCCTTTCGAGATCACAGTACAGGCTCTTGGTCTGGTTGTACCCAGCACCATTATAGACGAAGGTGCCTCTGTTATTATTCTGTCTTCAACTACCTGGCAAGCTTTCGGTTCGCCGCCGCTTGCACCCGTTACGCAGAATCTGTTGACATTCAATAGAAGAACGAGTCAACCGTTGGGGATCCTTCCAAGGTTACTTGTTACTTTGGGAGGCAAAACCGTCCATATAGACGTGATGGTCGTTCCAGGCCCCTTGGATTTCAATCTGCTTTTGGGGCGTGATTACACCTATGCCATGGGAGCGCTCGTCTCCTCCCTCTTTCGTGTGGCCTGTTTTCCGCATGAAGGAAGGATCGTGACCATTGATCAGCTGTCATTCTTTGGTCCTAATGTGGCAACTGGTCCGCCATCACCCCCTCCTAGTTTTTATCCACCTGTTGTCTCTGCCCCACCGCAGGTCAACTATGTGTCTACCTACCCCGTGCCTGTGCCCAGTGATGATGCCATCGTGCATCAGGTGCTGGGGGCATTGGGTCCTGACTTCCAGATTGTTTTCCTTCCATCGGGAGTGGAACTCTTGGAAGCGCCGCCTTCTTGTTCATTTTGATGTAAGCCGGTTAGAGCACAGTTCCCCTGTGTCAAGCTCTTTAAAAAATGAAACCAGGTTGGCGGAGCACAGTTCGTTGTCTTGTGTCAAGCTCCTTAAAAAATGAAACAAGATCGTCGGAGCATAGTTCATTCTGCTTGTGTCAAGCTCCTTAAAAAATGAAACAAGGTTGTCGGAGCATAGTTCATTCTGCTTGTGTCAAGCTCCTTAAAAAAATGAAACAAGGTTGTTGGAGCAGAGTTCCTTGTCTTGTGTCAAGCTCCTTAAACCATGAAACAAGGTGTCTTGAGGATAGTTCTTTTAATGTGTCAACCTCGTTAAAATAATGAAACACGTTCCTATCCCAGTCGAGTCTTTCTTAGATCTCGTCCTTTGAACCTTCACTCCATATTCATTCCATATGGACTGAAGCTTGGGGGGCATGTACCTCGAATTGAGTCACCATGCTGGGGGCATGCTTACTTTTTCAAGCATAGTTTGTTTCCATTTCAAGCTTGTGTAAAAATGAAACCGGTTTCAAGCATAGTTTATCTTTATTTCAAGCTTGTGTAAAAATGAAACCAACTTCAAGCAGAGTTTCCTGATTTCAAGCTTGTGTAAAAATGAAACCTTTCCCATTTTACCTCTTGTGATTGCCATTTTATCAGCCTGTTTTTACCAGATGAGCCTTGGTTTTCTCACTCCATTGTCATTATCTGCTTGGCCGATCATATGCCTTCACTTGGTTGTTTTACCCGTTCCTGAGGAACCGCTGCTATGAGTGGTCTTGTTAGCCAGCCTCTCGACCTTTATTTGTTCAGAGTAGTTCCACCATTACCGGAACCAGTTGTTACCCTTTATACCACTCGTTCCTCCAGGAGGAGTCATCTTTCAGCTCTTTTCTGACTCTCTAAACATGAAAATATTGCCGAGGCCCTTGTCGTTTCGATCTCGTTAAAATGGACACGAATCGACATTCACCCAGTATAAGTTTAACCCTTTTTCGGGCCGGGATGGATTGATTACGAAAAAGGAATACCCTAGCCTATCGCGACTAGGAGGTTTTCCCGGATATTGTTTTCTACCTTTTCGGATCTGGGGAACTATTTACGAAAAGGGACCTGTGGAGTTTTCTTTTCCGCCGTCTTTTCAAACTCTCTAAACATGAAAAGACGCCGAGTTCTTCCTTTGTCAGACTCGTTAAACCCTGATGACATCGGATCCAGTCGAAATGACGTTATTCGAGTCGCTCCTTCCTAGGGCTCGTTAAATGTACTAGGATGGATTCGCCCGAAGGGCGGACTTATATGACAAGCATATGGTATCCTCTTCAAGCTTGTGTAAAAATAAAGAGGTACTCACCGAAATGGTGGGGAAAATGGAACCATCATCGTTGTCGTTGGCAGTATGTCGCTCTTGAACATGGCACTTGTCTGCATTCGTGTCGGGTTGGGGACATCTCATCTCATTTCTTCACTTTGCCTCCGTGGGTTTGGATATCCCTTTTGACCTCTCATATTCTCATTGCCTCGTCACCATGACCTCTGATCCGTTGATGTCAAATACTGCCAAATCCACTGTCGTGCCGTCAATATGTTCAAGAGAAGTTGGCCTCTGCTAATATCAACCTTCCTCTGTTTCTCATATGGTCCTGATTCACAACAAAACATTATGTTCCTCTGTCTCGTGTCGATGATGTGGGAATCATTATGGCCCACCTTCGATCAAGGTCACTTCCTGTCGACTTCAACTCATTATCCAGGAAGTTGGTCTAGAGATTCCTGATGGTACCTTGGAGCCTGCATGCCTCAATGGCAGGTTCGTCGCATTCGACGTGAAGTTTACATCATTGACTTCCGATCGAATGATTCTGCGGGTGTTCGACGTCAGCTCATTTATTCACACGCCGTAGATTGTACCTGTAGTACCTTGAGGACCATTGTCATTATTGGTGGTTTCTCTCGCGTCTTTTAACGGCTTTCATCATTGGCTGGTAATCAGACGATGTTCTGGCATGTTCGACATCAGCTCACACATTCGCATGCTAGAACTTGTACTTATTTGGGTCGAGATGGAGCGAAAGACCCTGGATTGTGTCTGTTGTAATCCAGGCTGCGATTGTGGATTATTATCATTATGTACATGACTCACTGATTGGATGGCTGCGACCATACCTGAGTCTATTTGTTTGATCTTAGTTGGATGGCTGCGCCCATACCCTGGATCCGGATTATAGCATACTCTGTTCGGATGGCTGCGTCTATACCATAGATATACATCATGTACTTGAGATATCAGTTGTATCTTTCTGTGCAGGTTTTCCGACGGCGGGCCTTCAGTTGGACATGTTCTCGTAAAGCATTTCACCCCTCTCTCTCTCGGGCCTCATGCTTTAGGGGGCATCTGTTACACAGTAATTTGTCACCGTCCCTACCATTCCCCGTCCCGCATAATGGAGGACCCATTATGTGACCTGTGAACACTGTCATGCCTTGAAAACATCATCAATGCATCCCTCTGAGTATGAGCTTCATTTCCCCTTGAGACATCTCCTTGCAAAATCCATGAAAAACAGCTCTTTTTGCATTGGCACGGGTAGACAGTTCAGTGCTCGCGCCAATCAGGGAAATCCTGTAAAGAGGTCGCGCCACTTGGCGCTCTGTCATAGAGCAACAATCGCGCCACCCATTTTAGGGACTGTTTTTTAAATATGGATGGCGGAAGTTGAGTTCAAACAAACTCACAACCATTGCCTATCTTGAGTTGGGAGGTTTGGCTGCGGGAGTTCTATGGAAGGGAAGTAGTTTTGCCACCTTCTATGGAACCTTCCTTGTTGATAGGGCCAATCCCATAATAATAGGGATCCCAACTCCCTCCTTCCCCCATCTATAAAAGCTTGCTCAGATCCATGGCAAGCTAGTCTTGAAGTGCTGAAGCTTTGCATCTCCCTATTCCCAAGTGCCTTTGTGCTGTAAAGAATCCCTTCTTTCCCTTAAGGCCCATTCAAGCGAGGAGACCATTGTTACGAGACTCTGGAGAGGTTTCCTTTTCCTTGGCGAGCTTTGCGAGACGTGGACAACCGGAGACCCGTTCGAAGGAAGCTGCGACGTCAGAACTTGGTTGTAACTTCTATTCGTTTATCACTTTAATATATGACTATGATTATGGTTCCACTCCTTTTTCTATCATGTTAATGCGAGTAATATCTTTTCTGACCGATGTTTAGTTACGTATGCTGGTTCCTATGCATGTATCTGTTCGTTTCTTCTGTGTGCAGGTGTTCATCCACGGAGATCGTGGAAGGATTGTGATCTGCCAGGGCTGAAGGACGAGGACATCTTCTTCTTCAGATCTAGCGTTGGGATCCAGGTAGGCTCTTATCCCAAGTCTTTCATTCGTAACTAGGAGCTTGCGTCATAGCATTGTTTGTTTGTTACTAGACCCCTGCTGGGCTAGTAGGGATCGCCTCTGTCCGCAGAGGGGATTTACCTCCTCAACACCCGCCTCCTTCTGAAAATAAGAAACTCCGACAGTCGTCCGATCACCGTTATTAGATCTAATGACCCAAAACCTCTTTCACACTTCCCATTGTTTGAAATTTAAAATAGAGAGGGGGGGGGGGGTGTGCAAAATGGGTGGTTTTATACCCCCGCTCTGACTCGCCTCCTTCTGAAAATAAGAAACTCCGACAGTCGTCCGATCACCGTTATTAGATCTAATGACCCAAAACCTCTTTCACACTTCCCATTGTTTGAAATTTAAAATAGAGAGGGGGGGGGGGGTGTGCAAAATGGGTGGTTTTATACCCCCGCTCCCCTGCCACATGGAACCACCACATCTTATCGTACCACAACTGTGCCCCCCCCCCGTTCCAAAGCAACCAAACTACTTTTGGCTGTGCGATAAACCACTAATCCACTTCCAGCGCTTTGCAACAAACCGCCACTCTTTGAAATAAAACACCCTTGCGCCAAACAATAAAACCTCACTGCTTTATCGTTATTTCATATTTCTGTTTATTTTCTAAAAAGAGACCTGAAAGCCTTTACTGACTAAGGTTGAAGCCCGCAGGCGCTTGAACCCTTCTATAGACCAAATTCTCCATTTTCCACGTAATCCTAAGTACCTGAATCCTTCTAATTTTCTTATTAGCTCAATAATTAAATGAATTAATGGCTTCCCAGAGCATCCAGACTATAAACCCTCTTCAACCGCCAGTGTTAGATGTCGACCACGCCCCTTTGGCCGACAAAGACTTCAAAATAAATGACAATGTGACTCATAGCAACCTTTTAGAGCTCCACTGCTGGAGCCATGATAAATTTGTTGATCAGGCTGATGATATCTACCTCTGGGACTCTAATTTACCCAAATACATATTCCCACAAACCTATCAATTCCCAGAACTCATCAGACTATGCCAAATAAGATATTTGACCAATGAAAGAGCTATAGTTACTCCAAACCAAGAAATCCTTTTTACAATCACTGCACAATCCATCAATTAGATGCTACATATTCAACAACAACCAGAGGGAGTACCTTTCTCAATTGAAACCCTTACTGAACTCTACTTAAAGCTATACTTTCCTAAAAGATTCCAAATATTTCATAATTTCCTCCCTCCATCAGTATAAACTCCTAAAAACAATCCTCCATACTCAGCTTCCATGTTTTCAGAAAGAACCAGACAAATTATTACCATGTTGTCATTTATTTTAGGATATTTCACTGATGAGTATGTATATGCATCTATTCTTGGTTTCCTATCCATCTTTTTCCCAGGTCAGCCTCTACCTAGAACCTTCAATTTTGCCCAATACCTTGCAAATTCCATTCATGATCAGTTAGTCAAACTGCTAGAAGAAGGAGTATTCAAATACTCCTCAATTTTTTTCACATGTTTATATATTTTCAATCTGAAATGTTTGTAGTTAACTTACAAAACTGGACACAAAGGTTAATCCCCAATCCATTGTATTTTAGACATCCTTGATCAGATATGATTCCACTAAATTTAGCTTTAAAGACTTCGTTGATTCTTTTTTCTATCCAATAGTTAATATGCTAAGCAGTAGAATTCATCCTAGAATACATGAAGAGATCAAAAAGGTTCTACAGTTGTCAGATCAGAGTAAAACAGGAGACTAGTAGTTATACCAGAATCATACAGAAATCAGAGTGTATGGAAGTCAGCTAATTCCATGCAAATTTCCCAAATAACTCCCAATGAGGATATTTTCTTTAGAATACATCAGACAAATCTTGAATTCAAATGAGATCAATTTCCTTTCAGCTAAAAAGAAGACCCAATTCAAGATTAAAAACCAGCTAGGGTCTTTTATATGAAACAGTAGGAATGTTGGACAGCAAGCAGACAAATGTTTACAACAGTTGAAGTTCAGTTGCAGTTTCAAATGGGCATATGACCCCTTGGGTGTTATAAGTAAATTAAGAGTTAAGTTCAAATTGACCCCTTTCATTCCTGAGTCATAGTCTGAAATTGAAAATTATTCCAACCAGTTAGAGTGGTTGGAAAATAATTTATAGGAGGTGGAGAAATAGGTTGATACTAGTTCCATCCTACTTACTACAGCCCCATAGAACAAAAATTCAAAAAGGGCAAGAGAGGAAGGCTCATATTCTGCATAAACTACTTCTGATTCTAAATTCAAACTTATGTATAGGAAGAAAAAAAAACTGAATCCAGTGATAGAGATAGTTGAAACAATTGAAAAACATATTGTTGTCAGAGGTGATGCACCTCCAACACTTTCATAAGAAACACATCTACTATCAACCTCTAGTTCACAAATCATTCAGAAACATAATAGTGTAGAGGTTTCATCATCTAGAAAACTAGTTGAGAAAGAGAAAGATATCATGGAGAAATACAAGGAGATTAAAATCAGAAATGAAGCATTGAAGGTTGTCACATATGCACAGTATTGGAAGCAAAATCCTAGTGATTAGAGTAGGTTAATTTCATCTTATGATGTGAAGACAAGGAAGATGCAAATGAAATTTTTACAGCCAATGTGCAGGCCCCTAAAACTTCAGAAGATTATACTAAAATAGCCTTTGAAGTTCCTACCAAAGATGTGCATCCCATTGACCAGATTTAATTTCACAAACAGGCAAGAGAAATGATTTATTCTACGATGACACATAAAGCTTTAAGTGTCCAGAAGCTAAATAATTCTCTAGAAAATATAAATACACATTTAAAGCTAGAGAAAGCATCATCACAAGCAAAGGGTAACAGGATAAAGTCACTTGAAGATTTGGTAATTGAAAGTGGTTATAATCCAAAAGATATCAAAGTAGCAGAAGAGCTAATAAAGAAGAAGAATGCAGACATAGATGCACTAAAAAAACAGCTAAAGTTACCAACTATAGAGCATCCACAAACCAAAGAGGTTTTGGAAAATGATAATCAAAAGGATGAAATAATGAATCTCATATTTCAGTTAACAACTCAACTGAAAGAAATGGAAACCTAAATGGACAAACTTGTGAAAGAAAAGCAAGCCAACATGGAAGAAGTTCCCATTACTGTTATTCCTATAGCTTCTACATCAGCTCCATTTTCTACAGCTGCTCGAGAATCAACATCAGTTCCAACAACTACATCAACAACAACATCAACAGTAAAAACAACCCATCCCACTCATGAGGCCAGCAAATTGATCAAGGAAATGCAGGATATGTCAATTCAAACTACTGAAATCAACAAGCTCAAAGAACAAGTAAAGAGCTTGAAGGGTGAAAAAAAATTGGCAGCAGTTAAGTATGAAGTAGAAGTACAAAAAGAAAACAGATTAACTGACAGAATCCACAAGCTGGAAAAATAGCTATCACTAAAAGAGCCTTTAGCTCAAGAAAAACAACAATTGTGGGTCAATATCATTAACTCAGTTAATGATATTTGGCCTTCTATATTGGTTAAATCTGAACAGAAGGACTTGATAAAGGAGGCTAGTGATGCAATTCAAAAGGTCAAAGACAATCTTGGAAAGAAACCAGAGGAAGCTTTTGAGATGATAAAATTCATGGAATCTAAAAATAAATAGGAATTGGAAGAATTCGGGATAAATGAAAAAAAAAAGACTATTTTAGAGGTGAAGAAAGGGAATTCCAAGAGAAATCTGATGATACAACTTGAAGACAAATTTCAAACAATGGAGCTTGCAGTGAATAGGTTTATGAACAAGTTTCATGTGTTGAGACAGAAGGGTCTACCTAACCCGTTAGTAATCGTTGATAATCTCATGAGACATGAAGACTATGATAAGAAGATAAGGGAAGTATCCAAAGAAACTTCGAACAGTTCATCAATGAAAGGCATACCCACAGCCAAAGTACTTCTTCAAATTTTAGAAAATTTCTTTTACCTCCAGCATGAGGTAAATCACCTTTTTGTGAATAAACCCACATTTGCCAAATATACAGAGGCAGATGAAATTTACCGGACGATGATGAAAATAAAAATTACAGATGAAGAAACATGGGGAAAATGGTGTGATTTACTATGACAGGTAAAGAGCAGACAGGTGAATGAAATCACATGTGGAATAAATACAGCATGAAAGAAACAAACAGTAACAACAATCAAAGAAAACAGGGCCAGATTTCAATCAGTTACTAGGTGTCACTATATTTTTGCATGAAAATATTTTATTTCCTTAAATAAATCCTAGTTAGTTGACATGATATTTTTGTAATGTTTTGGTATAAATACTTCATCATTTGAAGTATCAAGGGCCAGTCAAGTGTGGGTTTTTGAACATTTTTCTTAGCTGACTGATCTTCTTGCCAAAGGGTTATTGTACCAATATCCATTTGAAAAACTGAATTAGTAATAAATAAACTTCTTTACATGATTCATGTGATGAGCCATCTCAGTGAAGTATAATTTCAATTGTTCATGTTCTTTCTTTTAGTATTCCATAAACTTAAATGTGTTATGAATTTGAATTTTATAACAAGAGTTTTACTGCAGAATTTGTTTAATTACACTCTGCTTTTAAATGTTATACATTCTTATGTTTTCTTCTGATATCTGGTTTATATGATTCTTAGTTTCCCTCTGATCCTGATTGACTCCTTCATCCTTCTTCATTATCTGGTTTAAGGAATTATTAATTGCTCCTTGATCTCGATTGAAAAATCACTTCACCATTCAACCTTGAGATATGATTTTTATCATGTATCTTGCCCTATAATACTTTCCTTATGATTTGATTCAGTTATGTTTTGAAGCACATTGACTCCATAGCCCAATGGAAAGTTGATAGGCACCTATTTATCTAAATCATTAATTCCACCTACCTACCAAAACCAATAAAAAACCAACCCCAACCAAATATACATAACTAGTGTAAAATCTATTAAAATAAACAAAGTTAAATAATTAAGAGAGAGCCCTCTCTGAGCATTAGGAAGGATAGATCCTAATCTCCAAAATTTGATAGTAGTTACCTCTGATATTTATTTTAAACACTTAGAACAACCTTTTGGAAATTTTAGAGTGATAACATATTGGTGACCATACTGGGGACAAATCAGTTCCTAGTTTAAACATATCTTAAAATAAACAATTCTTCTCAATTTTTGCATTGAGATTTGAAAATTTTGTTTGAATTTATCATTGAAAATTAAAATTATGGCTTCTAAAAGAACATATTATACCAGAGCTAATCCTGATCCAAAGCCTTCTACAATCGTTGATGATCCTGACAGAATTTTAAGAAAACCTAAAAAAGTAGAAAATCTAGGAAGTAGTAGTCAGTTGATCAAAGCAAATTCACTTCCTAAGGAATTATCGAGTATAGAGGATATTCAATTTGATTTATCATCTGCTCATTCTTTATTTCGTACCACTAGATGTCCTCAAAAAGTGTTCGGTGAGGGATTGTAGAAAATCTCAAGCAAGAAATGGAAAGACAACATTATTCTTGTAGCTGTGAACACATGAAGAGAGATATAGCCAATAAATATGTTATATAGCAGCCAATGTATACAATATTTGGAGGAATCAGTCACTCTAGCTAGGCAATGGAAGCCTCAATAGAGCATATACAAGGAAATGCAAGAGCACTGCTACATATGGAAAGTCGTGGATAAAATAACGCAGTTTATATGAGACACTGCAATATAAAAAATGAAAATACAATGATATATCAATATCAGCTCAAATAAATGAGGGGGAGAAAGCTCTTAACCCCTGAAAACACTAATACAGCAAAATACACAATCCTTGGAAGGATTGGCTACAATATACATGAAATTGGCAATTCTGCAGAAATGCCGGAGTTGCTGGGAAATAGCTGCAACTCAAACTAATACAATATGGAGATGGCTAAATAAGATATACAATATGCAGCAAACCTCCTCCAATGTATTTCCTAAGTACAAGGCTGATCCTAATACTGGAAATCTTTCCCTCCAAAATGCCGGTGCAACCTCTCACTGCAGATGCACTCTAGAATAATGCAGTCAAGGAGCTGGACTACGCTGCTGTTGATGGGAGAAGCTTGGCCTGATGCCAAGATATGAAAATCAGCTCTAAAATCCCTCTCACTAACCTCCCGGAGGAATAGGAACTCCCTCCTCTGAAATATGATCCAAAGAGAAGTGTTGTGGAACCCTCCACTGCAACACCCAGCAACACTACATTATACTTCAGCAAAAATAATGCAATGAATAAATAATGGCCTTGGCCTTGAGCCAAGATGTGGAGAAGATGAAGTGAAATCCTTCAAGAGGCCTCTCAAGAATGAGAGGAAATCCTAGATAGGAATCCCTCGTGCTAAGCAGCACTGCAACTCAGTTGAACAGTCGGAGTATGCAAATTAGTCTTCAGAATAAAATCAATATGCTCCAAGATATCTCAATATGGTTGCCCCTTCCTCATTTTAAATAGGTGAATGCCTCTTTTCCATGGACCCCACACATTAGGGTTTCTTCCACAAGGAATATTCCTCCCTCTCAACCTGCATTGTCTTCTCATGCAAGCTACACCTTTTAGGCAGCGCTGTTAACTTGGTCAAAATTGACCTTGTCCTCATGCAACTTGCCCCTTTTCACACTGGAAGGTGAAAAATAAGTTGCTCCAATGATCCCTCTTGACATTGTGAAGGATATTATTCCTACTCATGGGCCTTCTACCCATTTTTTTCACCTCCTAAGTGAAATTAGAAAAATTTAATGTTCCAATTATCTGCATGAAAATTTTGGAACATTACATAAATAGATGAGAAATAAATAAAAACCCTCTGCAGATATTATCTGAATATGAGGACATTATAGGAGCGCCTAATGAATCTGTTCAGGATTACTATACTAGGTTTAACAACATTTACAATGAAATTCCAACAAATATCAAACCTCCACCAGATTTACCCCTAATTAAATTTCCAGATGGTTTTGACATCGATATGTCTTATCAATTGAGAGAAAGAAACCTTGAAACTTTAGAATAGATGAAAAGTAATGGAGTTAGTGTAGAAGCTAACTTACTAGCTAAAAGAGAAAGGATGAGGAATGAAAGGAGAGTGACCATTAAGGAAGAACGATCCACATTATATGTTAAGATAGATAGTTTAGATAAAAGTGTAGAAAGGCTAATGGATAGAATAGAGAGCATGGAAAGAAAACCTCAGTGGGAAAATCAACAAGGTCCCCAAATTAGAAACCCCAACTTTAGAAAAAATACCAATACTGGTAAATCAAGAGAAGGAGTACCCGATCAATAGATTAGACCACCTTTCCAAGAAAATTATCCTGAAATTTCTCAATAGCATGAACAAGACCAGGACACCCACGCAAAATTGATGGGAATAAACAATGAAGATGCCATATTTCTTACCCATGAAGAACAAGAGTTGTACATGCTACAACAATTACAATTAGAGTCTGGAGAATCCTTTGACTACAAACAAGGCTATGAATCCACTATCTACGAAGTTCATAAACTGTATAGCCTTAGAAGAAAAAAATAACATAGAGGTTCCTATTAAGAAATTAGCCCAAACCAAAACTATGAAAACAATAGAAGCTCCTGTGACCAAAGTTCTACAAATTCTCCCTAGAGAAACTCAGAAAACTCCCACCTCAAATATTGTAGACACCACATCAACTGCTACTCAAACTTCAACTACTACTCAAAATGTTCCAGACAAGAAAGTTGAAAACAAAACAGTTGACCCACAAACTAAATTACCAAGTGCTGATAAATAACACAAAACCACACAAACCACAATTGGTAAAAATGAAATGGTAAAACTAGACAAAACTCAAATTCCATTCAATATCAAAAGTGAGATAGAAAAATTGAAAATACCAATTCCTTTAACAGAGTTGGTGAAAAATGACACATACAAGGCACAAATTACTGAAACATTAAGCATATCTAAAGGTGAAGATGATGTCAACCTCAATGATGATTAACCTGAGTTATTATTTGGTCCTAAAGTAAATGGAAAAAATCAAGAAGGGGGTGTCCCTCTATTATTTATTAGCTTAAACATTCATGATAAAATCTTACATAATGCTATGTTGGATTCAGGAGCATCTCATGACTTAATGCCTAAATAAAACATGGAAAAATTAAACCTAGATATCACCAGACCCTACAAGGACCTTTTCTCCTTTGATTTTAGTCAAGTTAAATGCCTTGGCCTGATCAAAGAGCTGTCTGTAACTCTATTCTAGTGCCCAAAAAAGAGTATTTTCATGGTCATAGTTGTTGCTGATATCCCTCCCAAATATGGTATGTTATTATCTCGCTCATGGGGAGCAAAATTACAAGGGTCATTGCAATTAGACATGTCATGTGCTACTATTTCTGTGCTTTGTCAGCAAAGGAAGCTATATAGAGAAAAATCGATGAAATAAATGGTAAGTAGTTCAGAAATAGCACAAAATTTCCCTATCTATTCAATGCATTATGATCTGGACTCATTTATCTTATGTAATTCAGGCAATGAAAAAGATAAAGTCACGTCTGTAGAAGAAGAACACAAATAAGTTGATTCTGAAAATATAACACATGAATCCTTGTGGCATTTAGATTTTTATGGTTTTGTGAATAGATTATGAGCAGGAGATGGAGTATGGATCGAAAATTTAGAAAATGATCATTCAAAAGGACATGCTTTCAGATTAAATTTCCAATGCACTAATAGCATGGCAGAGTATGAAGCATTAGTTATAGGCCTTCAAATTGTAATAAAAATTGGAGCTAAAAGAGTTTCCATCATGGGAGACTCAGAACTCATCATAAAAAAAATCAAGGGAGAGTATCTTGTTAATAATCCTAGACTTAGCCAATACAGAGAAACCATCCTAGACTTGATAAATTGTTTTCTTGAGACTGACTTTGTTGTTATTCCAAGAAAGAAGAATATGCAAGCCCATTGCTTGGCCAATTTTTCCAGCACATGCAGGTTACCTTTTCAGCCAAATCATCCATACACAACTGAGGTAAGACATAGGCCAACCATACCTAATAATTTGAAGTATTGGCAATTATTTTCACAAGACTCACAAATTTATGAATTTATGAATTGTGAAGGAGAATTTCAAAACTAGAATATAGACACTGACAGTAAATTAGATTATACCATGAATAATGAACTAAATGTAAATGATGTAAATAAGATAGAACCATCTAAATTCACTAAAGTAGAAGTAGAAAAATTAGAAACAATAGAAATTGAGGAATTAATCAATGATGAATTAGAAGTTTTAAACCCCAAAGACAAAATGTTGCCTAAGGGATTAGCCCTACTATAAGACCTCTTTGACTCTAATGATGTAGCTAGAAAACCTTAAATGGAGCCTCTAAAGTCAGATATAGAGGAATGCAACATAGGAATAAAGGAAAATCCCAAACTTATCAAAATATCTAAGAAATTACCTCCAGCTGAAAAGTTGAAGTACATTAGCCTGTTTAAAGAGTTCCAAGATATTTTTTCCTGGAGTTATGAAGACCTTAAGTCTTATGATACTAGAATTATCCGGCATAAGATGCCAATTAAAGAAAATTAGAATCCCTTTAAATAAAATCTTAGAAGAATCAACCCTATTCTTATCCCACTAATAGAAAAAGAAGTTAAAAGGATGTATGATGCTCAAATTATAACACCCATTAGATATTATGACTGGGTCTCAAATTTAGTCCCCATTAGAAATAAAATAGGAGAAAGCAGACTCTGTGTTGATTTCAGAAACTTAAACAAAGTATCACTGAAGGATAAATATCCTCTACCTAAAATGGATCACATTCTCCAAAGGGTAATAGGCTCATCCATAATTTCACTACTTGATTGATTTTCTGGATATAACCAAATCCTAGTCCAACATGAAGATCAAGCTAAGACTGCATGCACAACTCCCTAGGGAACTTTCATGTTCTTCAAAATTCCCTTTGGAATGATGAATGTTAGAGAAACATTCCAAAGAGCCATGGACATTGCCTTTGCAAAGGAAATCCATGACGTTTTAGTCATTTACCTGGATGATATCATAGTGTTTTCCAAATCAAATAATGAACATCTAGATCATTTGAGAAGAGTATTCATAAAATGCAGAAAATTTGGTATATCCATAAATCCTAAAAGGTCACTTTTTGGATTAGAAGAAGGAAAAATCCTAGGACACGTTATTTCAAAAGAGGGAATTAGAATTGATCCAGCTAGAATAGAAGAAATCTTGAATATCAGTCATCCTAGAAACATTAAAGAGTTACAAGAATTTTTAGGCAAAATAAATTTTCTTAGAAGATTCATCTCTAACTTAGGAGAGCTACTTAGAAATTTAAATAACATGTTAAAAAAGGATTAAATACTTAAGTGGAAAGTAGAGGCTAAGCAGTCTTTTGAAGCAGTTAAAGAATCCCTTACTAAAACACCCTTTCTCATAAGTCCTAATTTTAACAGAGATTTCATAATTTTTTCATTTTCTTTAGAACACACCATTGCAGCTGTTTTGCTACAAAAGAATGATTGTTATGAAACCAACTCCAAAAATAGAAGAAAAGAGACATCAATGCCTTATAAATCAGCCACTTCGAGGGGGAAACCTCCAATACATTACATAAATGAACAATTCTTGGATGATACAAATGACCAAAACCTCCTTCTATATATAGGAGTCCATGGGGCCACAATATAATCCTAGCCAACCTAGCAATAAAAATGTAAGGGCACAATAATAACAATATTGGGGTTACAGGGGTACAACAATAACAATAAGGGGGCTACACTAATAACAATAAGGGACTAAACTAGTAATATAGGGACCTAGCATGCCCCTCTCCTTCAAAAAAGTGTTGTCCTCAACGCTTGAGTAGCTCTGGGTGCTTCTGTATAAAATTCTCATCCTCCCATGTAGAATCTTCAGTGGGTAAGTTCTTCCACTTGATGAGATACTCTGAAATTGATCGATTCCGTAGTTGTCGAGTTCTTTTTTCGATGACTGCTTCAGGTTCCAATATGATTTTCCCTTCCCCATCAAGTTCTGGCAATACTGTTTGAACTGGAAGATTTTCACCTATAACCTTCTTTAAGCATGAAACATGGAAAACTCGATGTACTCGCGAAGAAGCAGGAAGCTCCAATTTGTATGCCATAGTACCAATCTTTTGCAACACCTTGTAAGGACCATAGTACTTTGGCGATAATTTATTATCCTTCTTAGCTTGCTTAAGGGACATTTGTTTGTATGGTTGTAGCCGTAAAAATACCCAATCTCCTACATCAAAACTTCTCTCGCTGCGATGTTGATCTGCCTGTTGTTTCATTCGATTTTGTGCCAAATTCAGGTTATCCTTTAAGAGTTGAAGAACTTCTTGTTGATGCTCGATGTGATCTTCCACTGCTTGAACCTTCGAATTTTCCCTTAAATATGATGTGATGGATGGTGGATGATATCCATAAAGTGCCATAAATGGGGTCATTTTTGCTGCAGTATGGAAGAAAGTGTTATACCACCATTCAGCGAGAGGTAACCACTTGACCCATTGTGTTTGTTTATCAGATACAAAACAATGAAGATATCCTTCCAAACATTTATTTACTATCTCAGTTTGACCATCAGATTGAGGATGATAAGATGAGGTATGAGCTAATTGAGTACCCAAACAAGAAAATAACTCCGTCCAAAAATTTCCAGTAAAAATGGGATCTATGTCGCTCACAATAACCCTTGGGCTTCCATGTAGCTTTTGAATTTTGTCCATAAATGTAGTAGCAATTGTACTTGCTTTAAATGGATGAGATAATGCACAAAAGTGTGCATACTTGGTAAATCTATCAACTACCACCATGATGACACTCTTTCCTTCGGACTTAGGTAAACTTGTGATAAAATCCATTGAAATCTCCTCCCAACGTTGACCTGGAATGGATAAAGGTTGTAGAAGTCCTGGGGTCTTAATTGTTTCCACTTTATTCTGTTGGCAAACCAAATATTCCGCCACAAACTTTTGAATATCAGATTTAAGGCCATCCCAAAAAAATTCTTTCTTCACCCTGTGGTAAGTTTTTAAAAATCCTGAGTGTCCTCCTAAAGAAGAAGTGTGCAATTCCAGAAGAATCTTTTGTTTTAGTTGGGAATTCTTACAAAGATATAAGCGATCTTTGTACCATAAGGAATCATTTTTCCAACTAAATGTATCAGATGTACTAGGATATTGCTACAAATTTTGAATGAGTGTCCATACATCTTTGTCCTTCTTCCATTCATCTCTTGCTTCGGTTATCCAATCTGGTTGGATAATAGAAATGGCACAAAGCAATGCTTCCACCTCTTCATTCTTTCTTGAGACTGCATCTGCAACAACATTAAGCTTTCCTTTTTTGTAGATTATTTCAAAGTCATAACCCAACATCTTTGTGACCCATTTTTGCTGCTCTTCCGAAGATAGTCTTTGTTCCAAAAAGTGTTTAAGACTATCATGATCAGTTTTTACCTTGAAGTGTCTTCCCATTAGGTAAGTTCGCCATTTCTTTAGTGCATGTAGTATTGCTAACATTTACTTCTCATAAATAGGTTTCTGTAAATACTTTCCTTTGATTGGACGACTTTCAAAAGCAATGGGTCTTCCTTCCTGCATTAAAACTGCACCAATTCCATTTCCTGAGGCATCAAATTCCACAATAAAAGTTTTTGTGAAGTCTGGCGTAGCTAAGACCGGTGCTAGGCACATTGCCTCTTTAAGATGTTCAAAGGCCTTAGTTGCTTCAGGAGTCCATGAAAATGCATCTTTCTTCAATAATGTTGTTAGAGGTGCTTATATTCTCCCATAATTCTTAACAAACTTGCAATAATATCCTGTTAACCCGAGAAATCCTCGCAAATGCTTTATGGTTGTGGGGACTTTCCATTCCTTAATGGCTTTAATTTTGTTAGGGTCTACTTTAACACCCTCGTGAGATACAATATGACCCAGATATTCCACCTCTTGTACTCCAAAGAAACATTTGGATTTTTTTGCATATAATTGTTTCTCCCGCAATAGTTTGAGCACCCTGTCAACATGTTCAACATGATCCTTCCAAGACCTGCTGTAGATTAGTATATCATCAAAAAATACTAGCAAAATTTTTCTAAGGAAGGGTTTGAAAATGGAATTCATCAACCCTTGAAATGTAGAAGGTGCATTGGTAAGGCCAAAAGGCATGACCAAAAATTCATAATGACCCTCATGAGTTCGAAATACTATTTTTGGAATATCTTCAGTCTTCATTCTAATTTGATGATATCTTGAATGAAGATCCAACTTGGTAAAATAAATTGCTCCATGTAATTCATCCAATAATTCATCAATCACAGGAATGGGAAATTTATCTTTGATGGTGAGCTTATTGAGCTCCCTATAATCCGGACACATTCGCCATGATCCATCCTTCTTGTGTACCAATACTACAGGAGCAGAGAAAGAACTTTGACTAGGTTGAATTATACCCACCTCTAACATTTCTGCAATCATACGTTCAATTTCGCTCTTTTGGAAGTAAGGATATCTATAAGGCCTGAAGTTTGGAGGAACACTTCCTGGAATCAAATGAATAGCATGATCATGATCACGAATAGGTGGGAGTCCTTTGGGAGTTTCAAACACCTTGGAATGATTTTCCAATACTTTTTGGAGATCTGTAGGAATAGATGATTTTGATGTTGGAACTTCTAGTGAGCATAATTCTACAATTACGCCTCATTTCTCTTTCTTCGGAATATTTTTCATGACATTAGAGCTTATTATCTTTCCCGGCTTCCCTGCGATACCCCGTAATTCGAATTCCTTTCCTTCTGAAAAAAATTTCAAGAAAAGTTCTTGAAAATTAAAAACTACCATCCCTAAATATTGTAACCATTGTACTCCTAGTACAACATCATCACCTCCCATTGGAATGGAAAGCATTGGAATATTCAATACATATTCCCCCATGGTTATCTTGATATTATGTCATTTTCTAGAGAAATCTATATTTCCTCCATTTGCAACCATCACTTGAGATTTTGGTGTTGTGTATAGGAAAAAAATTCAATTCCTTGGCTACCTTACAATGAATAAAATTATGGGTACTACCCGAATCAATCAATACTATTACCTTGTTCTTCTTGATATGTCCTTCTATCTTGAGAGTTTGAGGAGTGGTAATTTCTGCCAATTGATTACACGATATGGTCGAACTCATTTCTTCATGTTCTAGGGTTGGTTCCTGGTGTATATCCTCTTCTTTTGAAGATTCTTGTTCATTTTCTTCTTCCTCTTCACAATCTATGTAAAATAATTTCTTCTCAGCACACTTATGAACTTTAGTGTATTTTCTATCACAACTGTAGCTTTTGCTCTTTTCTCTTCCAATTGTTGTGGTGTCAACCTTGTAGGTTGTGGAAGTATATGAGTAGTAACACTTCCATCTTTATATAAGTGAGTGGTAGGCTTCCTTGTCGCCATAATTTTACATTAAATTTTTCTTGCCAACCTGAATGCCTTTTCTAATGAATCAGGTTCCCAAACGTGAACTTCATGCTGGATGTTATCCCTTAAAGTCCCTATGAATACATCAATCCTATGTTCCTCTAGAATATCAGTTACCCTTATATTCAATTTTTGGAATTCCTCATTGTGCTCCACCACTGAACCCTTTTGTTTGAGATTTATCAATTGGGTAAAGAAGGTGTTGCTTTTTGTATCCTCATAATGTGCTATCATTTCCTCTATAAAAATTGATCAAGTGACAATTTTTTTATGGGATAAAAACCATCGTAACCATACAAATTTATTTTGTTCTAAATGTAAAGTTGAAATGCGTACCTTTTGTGTGTTTTGCACATTATCAAGATCAAAATATTTCTCCATCTATAGTATCCATGTTACGGGATCTTTTCCATCAGACTTCCTCATATCCATCTTTGGAATATGGTGGTTCTTCCATCCAACATTAGAGTTTATGAAATCATGATTAAAATTTATTTTGTTCTCATCATGAGTTTCCTCTACTACCTTTTCGCCATTAGGAAATATTTCTTGTATCAACTTTTCCAAACCTTCAATGTATACTTTTAGATCATTCTTCATTTTTTCCATGTTGCCTTTCATTTTTTCATTGATCTTAGCTTCCATGTTATCCATCTTAGCTTCCATGCCAACTTCCATGCCATCCATCTCAGCTTCCAAGCCATTCATCTTAGCTTCCACACCTTTCTTCAAACCATCCATCTTATTTTCCACGACTTTATTCAAAACTTCCATTTCATTTTTTTTTACTCTTTGTGATAGCGAAATTTGGTGCACTTTCTCTTGTAATTTTGATATCCCATGTTGCATTTCTTCATCTTCATGAGTCATAGTAGAGCCTTCTAAAGGCTTAATGGGTGTTGAATTATTTTTAGGGGAATTTTAGAACCCAATACTAATATCTATTCTTCAATATGCCCTTGGAATAAATTCAAACTAATTTTTTCAAACACGACTTATGTAATTCGAAAAAAATACACAACGTTTTCTTGCTTTTGAGGAGATCGATATTGAAACTAAATTATCTCTATGATTTAGGATCTTCAATATCTAAAATTGGGCCTTGCAGTAGCCCTCTGAATCTTCTTTCAAATTCCAGAGGTCTAAATTGATTTGGATTCTTCAAGACAAGGTTATGCCAAATCTCCCACAATGACCTGATTATGGACTGGTTCAATAGAGCGACCTTGTACGGTGTGGCACGTGTCACTGTCTCCTCCTTCGGCTCTAAAATTGATACATAGGAAAATATAGTCTGTGTACTTGCGGCTAATTATTACATAATTCCAATCCAATGGTCAGAGAGAGAGTTATGACGATTTTCCCATGGTCACCTCTTTGAGATGAAATTTGGGAGCCTGAAAAATCCCTAACTTCCATAGAGCCTATCTCCAGAACTATTTCTAATCAAGCTCTAAAAAATTTCAATGACATTCCTCAGGATTGCAGCTTCGCTTCGTAAAACCTTCAACTTATGAACCTTTGTAGAAAAAGCATTATAGCGAAAATTCCACGATGACCTATTTAGTTTAAATTCAGGAGCCTGAAAAACTCCCTAACTTGCATAGATAATATCTCTAAAATATTGCGAACGAAGATCTGAATTGTTTCCATGTTCCTCAGGATTTCAACTTCGCTCTGTAAAAATTTCAACTTCTGAGCCTTCGTAGAAAAAAATTTATAGAAAAAATTCCACAATGACCTGTTTGGATTAGCGAAACCCTATAATCCAAAGCTCTTATACCAAATGTTATGAAACCAGCTCCAAAAATAGAAGAAAAGAGAGATCAACTCCTTAGAAATCAACCACTTCGAGGGGGTAACCTCCAATAAATTAAATAAATGAACAATTCTTGGATGATACAAATGAGAAAAACCTCTTTCTATATATAGGAGTCCATAGGGCCACAATATAATCCTAGCCGACCTAACAATAATAATGTAAGGGCACAGTAATAAAAATATTGGGGTTACAGGGGTACAAAAATAAAAATAAGGGGCATACACTAATAACAATAAGGGACTAAACTGGTAATATAGGGACCTAAAAATGATGAGGGTTATGAAAAACCCATTTCTTTCTTTAGTAAAGCTTTGAAAGATTCAATAGAAAAGTATAATATTATGGAAAAACAAGCTCTTGCTTTAGTGAAAGCCATAAAAGATTTAAAAGTATACATTCTATACTCTCACATAATAGCATATGTTCCAAACTCAGTTGTAAAGGACATTCTAACTCAGAATGGGCCTCATGGAAAGAGAGGAAAATGGATCGCCACAATATTAGAATATGACATTGAAATCAAGCCTACAAAATTAATCAAAGGCCAAGGCTTAGCCAAACTCATGGTTGAATCGAACTTTCAGGCCCTAGACATAAATTTCATTGCTTCCCTAGATGATCAGGAAGAGATGGTGACTACACAAATCAGTGAAGCTTTCATAGATTCACCCTGGTATGCAGAAAATATATTTGTTTTACTCAACTCACAAGCTCCTCCTGGTTTATCTAAAACTAAAAATAGATTCTTAAAAATGAAAGCAATGAAATATTGTATCTTAGAAAATGTTTTATTTTGGAAATATCATGGTGGAATTCTGTTAAAAGATGAAACTAACAAATTCGTGCAGGAATTTCATGCAGGAGATTGTGGAGGACACCTATACTGGAAAACAACTGTTGACAAAATTTTGAGGGCAGGTTTTTACTGGCCCACTCTTTCTGCAGATGTCTGAAAGTATGTGAACTCCTATCACAAATGTCAAATATTTGAAGGGAAGAAGAAAATCTTACCATTACCCCTCAAACCTATCTTAGTAGAAATTCCATTTCAACAATGGGGTTTAGACTTCATTGGTGAAATTCACCCACCCTCCTCTTCCGAGCATAAATGGATTTTGACAACCACTGATTACTTTACCAAGTGGATAGAAGCCATCCATTTTAGACAAGCCACAGACTCTGTCATTATTTTTTTTCTTGAGAACAACATCCTTTCTAGATTTGGATGCCCACAAAATCTCATTACTGATAATGTTGTTTCCTTCTAATCCAAGAAAATGATAGATTTTTGTAACAGATACCATATCACCCTAGGCCATTCCACTGCCTATTACCCTCAAGGTAATGGACTAGGAGAATATTCAAACAAAAGCCTAGTGAACATCATCAAGAAGTTGTTAGAAGATAACAAGAAAACCTGGAATAAAAGGTTGGTCAATGCCTTATGGGTGGACAGACTAACTACAACGAAATATATTGTTACATCTCCCTATCAATTAGTATATGGGATGGATGTTGTTTCTACATCTTCATTAGGAGTGCTAGTGATGAAAATGATTCAAGAGCTACAAGTAGAACCAAATGACATCCAAAGGAGAATAAATCAGACAATTCATTTACAGAAAACCAGGGAAGAAGTTTATATCAAATCCAAAGTAATTCAAGACAAAATCAAGAAGATATTTGATAAGAAAACTAAAGAATATGATTTTTTCATAGGTGATCAAGTACTCAAATTGGATTCCATAAGGTACGATAAAGGAAAACATGGTAAATTTGACTTTCTCTAGAAGGGCCCATATATTATTTATGGTTACAGAGGCAACAATGCATTTTTCTTGAAAGAGTTAAATGGAACACATCTACCAGGTGGACCAGTCAATGGTCGAATGCTGAAGCACTAATTTTCACCAGAATAATCAGTAGTTCATTTGATTCTATTTTACCCATTGTAAATATCATAGCAAAGTTTAGATTTGAATGGATGATTATCTTGAAAAGTTGAAGCTCGAAGAGAAGGCCCTAAGCTTTAAAAGATATAACATCATATGTTTGAATAAAGGAGATCACATAAAGCAGTTCCAAGCAAGGAAAAGTGAAAGTTCCAAGGCCACTGATAAAAAATTTCTTGACATCTCACAAGGAGATCCCATCCCCCAGTGGAGCCACTGTTAGTGTCCTATAATAATAGGGATCATAATTTTGAATTGACTATGTTAAGTCTTGTAATATTGTACATACCTTTGCTTTCCAAAAAAAGTTTCCATATTAAAAGATGAAAAGAGTGTATGTCCTAAAAGAATAATCAAAGGACCAAAAGAAAGAAAGATAAAAAAGATATGAAATATGAACCCCACAAAAAAGAAACAAAAATAAATTCTAATAGTGTTGCACATTCAAATGCCACTAATCTTAGTTTAGTTTACTTTTGAAAATAATATTGTGTGCATATTGTTCAAAATTCCACAATTCATGATGATCATACTATTTAATTTTGATTAAATCATGCCTTTAAATTTCATGTCATGATAGTTAGTGAATAAAGATCTGACAAAACCATTTAATCTTGGAAGATCAGTAGTTAGGTAGAGAATAAAATGACCTCATAACTTTAATCTGAGCCATTGGAAGATATAAGGTTAGAAATAAGTTAGTTTGCTTATCAAAATGAAATAAAAGGGTTAACAAGATCAAATTCATCCAATAAAGGAAAAAAAAAATGTTAGGATAAATAAAGGGTTGGTAGGATACTTTCAAGAGTTATGAAAAGCATCATCTAGTTTATCTCTTATCACTTATTTCTTTCTAACACCTTCCCCTTGCTAAATCCCTTTTTCCCTCTCTTGGAAATCATTTCCCCTTGCCAAATCCCTTTCTCTATGATAAAACCCCTTTCCCCTTATTCTAACCCTTGTTCCCCTCCTTAAAAAAAAAAACCATTTTCCCTTTGAAAATTCCCTTCCCTTTACTAAAAACTCCTTCCCCTTTACTAACTCCGCCTTTTCATAAAAATACAACAAAGCCCACCTTCCAATAGTTAAGAGCGCTTAATATATTAATTAGGTCCCACTTCCCTTTTGACTTAATCCCTGTTTAATATATTTCCCAACCTTATTTCATTTATATCCCCCTTATTTCATTTTAACATAACCCCATATTATATTTCATAAACTCCGCATATGTATTCCCTACACATTTTTTATCATTTAAACCTCCTCTTAACCCTTTCCCTGACCCCACCTCCTTGTGAAAATAAGAAACTCCGACAACTGTCCGATCATCGCTATCAGATCTAATGGCCCAAAACCTCTTTCTCACTCCCCGTTGTTCAAACTTTAAAACAGAGGGGGGGGGGGGGTGCGAAATGGGTGGTTTCATACCCCTGCTCCACTACCACGCGACACCACCACATCTTATCGCACCCCCTCGTTCCAAAATTTCCAAACTACTTTTGGCTGTGCGATAAACCACTAATCCACTTCCAGCACATTGTGATAAACCACACCATTTGAAATAACCCACCCCTGCACAAAACAATAAAACCTCACCACTTTATCATTATTTCATAATTATGTTTATTTGCGAAAAAGAGACCTTAAAGCCTTTACTAACCAAGGTTGAAGCTTGCAGCCACCTGAACCCTTCTGCAGACCAAATTCACCATTTTCCAGGTACTTGAGTCCATCTAATTTTATTATTAACTCAATAATTAAATGAATTTATTTTTTTCCAGAGCATCTAGACTATAAAACCTCTTCAACCCCCAGTGTTAGATGTCGACCACACCCCTTTAGTTGATAAAGACTTCAAAATCAATGACACTGTGACTGATAGCAACCTTTTAGACCTCCAATGCCAGAGTCGTGATAAATTTGTTGATCAGGATGATGATATCCACCTTTGGGACTCTAATTTACCAAAATACATATTCCCACAGACCTATCAGTTCCTAGAACTCATAAGACGATGCCAAATAAACTATTTTCCTAATGAAAGAGTTATAGTTACTCCAAACCAATAAATCATTTTTACAATCATTGCCCAATCCATCAATTAGATGCTAAAGATTCAACCACAACCAGAGGGAGTACCTTTCTCAATTGAAACCCTTACTTAACTCTACTTAAAGTTGGACTTTCCTAAAAGATTCCAAATATTTCAGACTTTCCTCCCTCCATCAGCAGAAACTCCTAGAAATAATCCTCCATACTCAGCTTCCATGTTTTCAAAAGGAACAAGACAAATTATTACCATGTTGTCATGTATTTTAGGATATTTCATTGATGAGCATGTAGATGCACCTATTCTTGGTTTCCTGTCCATTGTTTCCCCAGGTCAGCCTCCAGCTACAACCTTCAATTTTTCCCAATACCTTGCAAATGCCATCCATGATCATCTAGTCAAACTTCCAAAAGAAGGAGTATTAAAATAATCCTCAATTTTGTTTCATATGTTTATATATTTTCAATTAGAAAGGTTTGCAGTTAACCTACAAAAAAGGGACACAGAGGGTAATCCCCAATCTATTGTCTTCTAGAAATCCTTGATCAGAAAGGATTCCATTGAATTCATCTTCAAAGACTTCATTTATTATTTTTTTATCCAGTATTTAATATGCTAAGTAGTAGCATTCAGCCTCAAACCAGTGAAGAGATCAAAAAGGTTCTACAGTTGTCAGATCAGAGTAAAAGAGACTGGTATTTATACCAGAATCATACATAAATCAGAGTGTATGGAAGTCAGCTAATTCCATACAAACTTCCCAAATACCTCCCAATGAGGATAATTTCTTTAGAATACATCAGAAAAATCTTGAATTCAAATGAGATCAATTTCATTTCAGCTAAAAAGAAGACCCAATTCAAGATTATAAACTAGTTAGGGTCTTTTATATGAAATAGTAGGAATGTTGGACAACAAGAAGACAAATGTTTACAAGAGTTCAAGTTTAGTAGTAGTTTCAAATGGTCATGTGACCCCTTGGGTGTTATAAGTAAATTGAGAGTTAAGTTCAAATTGACCCCCTTCATTCATGAGTGAAAGCCTGAAATTGAAAAGTATTCCAACCATTTAGAGTGGTTGGAAAATACTTTACAGGAGGTGGAGAAATAGGTTTATACTAGTTCCATCCTACTTGCTCCAGCCCCACAGGACATAAATTCAAAAAGGGCAAGAGAGGAAGGCTCTTACTCTGTAGAAACTACTTTTGATACTAAATTCAAACTTATGTTTAGGAAGAAAACAAAATTGAATCCAGTGATAGAGACAGTTGACACCATTGAAACAGATATTGTCGTCAGAGATGATGCACCTCCAACACTTTCATAAGGAACACATCTACCATAAACCTCCAATGCACAAATCATTCAGAAACAGAACAGTGCAGAGGTTTCATCATCTAGCAAACGAGTTGAGAAACAGAAAGATATCATGGAGAAATAAAAAGAGATTAAAATCATAAATGAAGAATTGAAGGTTGTCACATATGCACAGTATTGGAAGTAAAATCCTAGCGATTAGAGTAGGTTTCTTTCAGCTTATGACCTCAAGACAAGGAAGATGTAGATGACATTTATACAAAAGATTATACTAAAACAACCTTTGAATTTATTGCCAAAGATGTGCATCCCATTGACCAGATTTAATTTCACAAATAGGCAGGAGAAATGATTTATTCTACCATGACACACAAAGCTTTAAGTGTCGAGAAGTTACAAATTTCTCTATAAAATATAAAGACACAGTTAAAGCTAGAGAAAGCATCATCACAAGCAAAGGATAACAAGGTAAAGTCACTTGAAGATTTGGTAATTGAAACTAGTTATAATCCAAAAGATATCAAAGTAGTAGAAGAAATAATAAAGAAGAAGAATGCAGATATAGCTGCACTGAAAAAACAGCTAAATTTAACAACTACAGAGCATCCACAAACCAAAGCGGTTTTGGAAAATGATAATCAAAAGGATGAAATGATGAATCTGACCATTCAGTTAACAGCTCAACTGAAAGAAATGGAAACAGAAATGGACAAACTTGTGCAAGAAAAGCAAGCCAACATGGAAGCAGTTCCCATTACTGTTATTCCTATAGCCTCTACATCATCTCCATTGTCTATGGCTGCTCGAGAATCAACATCAGTTCCAACAACTACATCAGCAACAGCATCAGCAGTACAAACAACCCATCCCACTAATGAGGCTAGCAAACTGATCAAGGAAATTCAGGATATGTCAATTCAAAATACTGAAATCAACAAGATCAAAGAACAAGTAAAGAGCTTCGAGGATGAAAATAATTTGGCAGCAGTTAAGTATGAAGTAGAAGTATAGAAAGAAAACAAATTAACTGACAGAATCCACAAGTTGGAAAAAGAGCTATCACTAAAAGAGCGTTTAGCTCAAGAAAAACAACAATTGTGGGCCAATATCATTAACTCACTTAATGATATTTTTCCTTCTATACATGTTATATTTGAACAGAAGGACTTGATAAAGGAGGCTAGTGATGCAATTCAAAAGGTCAAAGACAATCTTGGAAAAAAACCAAAGGAATCTTATGAGATAATAAAATTCATGAATTCTAAAAATAAATAGGAATTGGAAGAACTCTGGATAACTGACAGAACATAGGCTATTTCAGAGGTGAAGAAAGTGATTTCCAAGAGAAATATAATGGTATAGATTGAAGACAAATGTCAAACAATGTAGCTAGTAGTGAACAAGTTTATGAACAATTTTTATGTGTTGAGGCATAAGGGTCTGCCTAACCTATTAGTAATCAATGATAAACTCATGAGACATGAAGACTGTGATGAGAAGATAATGGAAGTAGCCAAATAAAATTCCAATAGTTCATCAATGAAATGTGTACCCATAGGCAAAGTACTTCTTCAAAGTTCATAAAAATTTCTTTTGCCTCCAACATGAGGTAAATCACCTTTTTGTGAATAAACCCACATTTTCCAAATATACATTGGAAAATGAAATTTACCAGAGGATGATGAAAATCAAACTTCCAAATGAAGAAACATGGGAAATATGGTGTGATTTACTATGACAAATTAAAGAGTAAACATGTGAAATAAATAACACGTGAAAGAAATACAACGTGAAATAACAAAACGTAAAAGAAACAAACAGTAACAACAATCAAAGAAAACAGGGCCAAATTTCAATCAGTTACTAGGTGTCTCTATCTTTTTACATGAAGATAGTTTATTTCATTAAATAGATCCTATTCAGTTTATAGGTTATTTTTGTAATGTTTTTTTATAAATTCTTCATCATTCAAAGTATCAAGGGTCAGTCAAGTGTGGGTTTCTGAACATTTTTGTTAACTGACTGATCTTTTTGCCAAAGGGTTATTGTACCAATTTCTAGTCGATAGACTAAATCAGTAATAAAGAAAATTATTTACAGGATTCATGTGATGAGCCATCTCAGTGAACTATAATTTCAATTGTTCATGTTCTTTCTTCAAGTATTCCATAAACTTAAGTGTGTTCTGAATTTGAATGTTATAACAAGAGTTTTACTGCAGAATTTGTTTAATTACACTTTGTTTTTAATTGTTGTACATATTTATGTTTTCTTCTGATATCTAGTTTACAGGATTCTTAGTTTCCCTCTGATCCTGATTGACTCCTTCATCCTTCTTCATTATCTAGTTTAAGGAATTATTAGTTGCTCCTTGATCCTGATTGAAAAATAACTTCACCATTCAACCTTGAGATCTGATTTTTCTCATTTATCTTGCCCTATAATACTTTCCTTATGATATTATTCAGTCCAGTTTTAAATCACATTGACTCCATAGCCCAATGGAAATTTGATAGGCACCTATTCATCTAAATCATTAATTCTACCTACCTACCAAAACCAATCAAAAACCAACCCAAACCAAACATACATAACTAGCCTAAAATCTATTAAAATAAACAAAGTTAAATCGTTAAGAGAGAGCCATGTATGAGCATTAGGAGGGCTAGATCCTAATCTGCAAAAGTGGATAGTAGTTACCTCTGATATTTATTTCAAACATTTAGAACAACCTTTTGAAAATTTCAGAGTGATAACACTGCGCATATTGTAATTTTCTGTCTTAAGTTTTTTGCGGGCTGGTTTTCTCCCTTGAGGCAGCCACGAAGCCGAGTAACTAAGGTTGGTATTGGATAAGCACAACTTTCCAACCCTGCCTGTAGCATATGTAACTTCTCTCTTTCGAATCAATACAATAGCCTAACTTACCCAAAAAAGTACAATGCAATATAACATTAATGAAATATTAATAAAATATGAGTATACATATTTATAGTGCTTCCACTATAAATAATCTAAACATTAACAAATGTTGTGTATGGTCGAATTTTGTTGGCATGGTCAACTATAATGTGCATGGGAATTGTAGTGAACAACAGTGAACTTAACCATCCTGTTGTGTGACATATACTAACATAGTCAATAATGTTAGATAGACAAAGTCAAAGATTGATACTTAAAATTAAAATAAAATAGTTGTGCGAGAGTTTTTATGTTTTATGGAGATTAATTTTGTTTAGTGAAATTTTGTTGTTTTTTTTTAGATGGAAATTATTTTTTTTAGTGTTTAATTAATATTTTATGTTTACCTAATAGTTTATTATTTAAGAGATAATTTTTAGTTGTTTTTTGTTTATATTAATATTTTGAAGGAGTTTATTGTATTACAATATGCTAAAATGTATTATAATATGCTAATACTGCCACGATGTATTGTAATATGCCAAAATGTTTTGTAAATTGAAGGGGTGTTTTATAATATGTTATAATCTATTCTAATATGTTACTAATGATTATGTAACATGGTACAATGTATTTCTTAGATATATTGATTGTTATTGAAATATTGATTATCTAATATGCTACAATGTACTTTTTAGACATATTGAATGTTATGGACAAGTTGATTACCTAATATGCTAGAATGTATTGAGACATATTTATGTTGGCATTATGGTTAATGTGTTGTCCTTGATGGTAAATTTCTTGAAAAATATGTCAACCTGGTTATAACATGACGACTATAGAACTGTTACAGATGACATGGTTGATGGTACAAATATTATAGAGGTTATGGAAAATAAATAGCAGTTCAGTTACAAAATGCATGGAAATTGTGAAGATTGAAAAGTATACGTGACCCCTGTGAAGAATATTCACATACATACACAGGTTCTGTGAAACAAATTCATGTGAATAATATGAACCATGCAAAATTGGATGCCAAGTGTCATTTCCATGGTAATTTTTATGAAACCAGCTCCAAAAATATAAGAAAAGAGACATAAATGCCTTAGAAATAAGCCACTTCGAGGGGTCAACCTCCTTTACATTACATAAATGAACAATTCTTGGATGATATAAATGACAAAACCTCCTTATATATATAGGAGTCATAATATAATCCCGGCCGACCTAACAATAATAGTGTAAGGGCACAATAATAACAATATTGGGGTTACAGGGGTACAACAATAACAATAAGGGGGTTACACTAACAACAATAAGGGACTATAATAGTAATATAGGGACATAACATGCCCCTCTCCTTAAAAAAATCACTTTCCTCAAAACTTGAGTAGCTCAGGATGCTTTTGTATAAAATCTTCATCCTCCCATGTAGAATCTTCAGTGGGTAAGTTCTTCCACTTGATGAGATACTTTGAACTTGATCGATTTCGTAGCTATCGAGTTCTTGTTTCCGTGACTTCTTCAGGTTCCAATATGATTTTTCCTTCCTCATCAAGTTCTGGCAATATTGTTTGAACTGGAAGTTTGTCACCTATAACCTTCTTTAAGCATGAAACATGGAAAAATGGATGCACTCGCGAAGAATCAGGAAGCTCCAATTTGTATGCCATAGTACCAATCTTTTGCAACAACTTGTAAGGACCATACTAATTTGGCCATAATTTATTATCCTTCTTAGTTTTCTTGAGGGACAATTGTTTGTATGGTTGTAGCCGTAAAAATACCTAGTCTCCTACATCAAAACTTCTCTTGTTGTGATGTTGATCTGCCTGTTGTTTCATTCTATTTTGTGCCAAATTTAGGTTATCCTTTAAGAGTTGAAGAACTTTATCTAAAATTAAAGTGTTAAACTTCAATAATACATAATTCAATATGAATCTCTTAGAATGCATGATGATGGAAGCATTGCAAATTTCTTCCTCAGAATAGATGAAATTGTTAATACAATGAGGGTTCTCTGGTGACAAGATTATGGATTTTGTTGTTATTGAAAATATTTTGAAATCACTAACCCAAAAGTTCAATGCCAAAGCCTCCACCATTGAAGAACTATAAGATTTGAAGATTCCTACCCTTGAAAAAATGCATGGGATCTTGATGGATTATGAGATGAGAAAAGGGGATACATCAGGTGTTAGATAATCAACCTTTAAATACACATAAAAAGGGAAAGAAAAATAAAATCCTAAAGATACAATCTACATTTAAAATGAGGAAGAAGTGAATTTCATGAGAAAATTGCAGGTGGGAACTGGTAAATTCAAATGTAAGATTCCATTTAAATGTTTTTCTTCTAGAAGATTATATCATTATGCATCCAAATGTCCATAAAAATAAAATCATAATAAGGAGGAAAAGGAGAATGATGTTGACAAGAAAATTTCCAAAAGGAATTTTTCTGTCAACAAATTTTTTTATTCTAATGAATATAATAAAATCATATGTGATGATAAGGAAGACCCAAATACAAATTCTAACACTAGTTATAAAGTACATATGTGTCTTGAAGATCATTCAAATAGTGAATTGAATAGTTATGAAAAATATGTCTTAATGAAAACATTGAAAGAAATTGATAGACACGATAATGCAAACAAAGAAATGGAAACAAAAGAAAGTAGTATTTTCAAGGAAATGAACTTTCTAAACTCTCAATTAGAAGCAACCAATGGAAGTATAAAATACTTAACAAAACGATTTCAAGAAAAGGAAAGACATTTTGAAAAGTTAGAAACATAAATTGTGACTCTAAGGGAAGATTATGATAAATCCAACAAATGGGTAAAGGCATCTAAATCACTATAAAATATTTTTAATGAGCAACACTATCCTTTAATCAATACTAACATTGGATGAAACCGTAAGCTTTAAAATCCACAAGATGATAAGGACCCACCAAATACTAAATGACAAGTCACTCATCAGATATGAAATCTTCAAGGTCAAAGAAAATATTATCAAGTCCTAGAAAATCAATTCCTCGGTATCAAAAATGTTTTATGGATATTGTTTCACTTGTAATTAATTTGGAAATAAGGCCACTAATTGCAGGTCAAGTGGATGGATTGGAAGCACACAAGCCTCTAGCTACACGATATGGCTTAAATAACAAAATCTTGAACACGTGATGAAAATTTGCAAACAGATTTGGAGGAATAAGGAGCAACAGTCACAGATGTAAAGAAGATTGTCCCTACTACAGTCCATTGTTCTTAAGGCATGCTTCTAATAGTGATTGAAAAATTAAATGTGATGTACATAGCCTCATGAAAGGTATATGATGACTATCAAGTACACACAATCAATGGTGTATGATCTATGGTGTATGATCTTATGGAGTGTTATGCATGTGTATCTTGATGATGATTCCCTATGTTGTTTTGATATTTTTTCGGTGATGTCTATATTACTGATATTGCATCTGATGAAGTGACTTTGATTAGGAATAAACATGACATGTTAATGGGGAGATGTGGCTATGAAAAGTCGACATTTTACATTTTGTGTGTGTTTCACATGAATGATAATCACATATGTACATGATTAATGAATTATACAGTCATGCATGCTTCTCTATAGTGATAAAGAGGTAGTCCAAATTCAGTGGGAGCTTCTCATATGCTTCCATCAGTTCATTGTTCGCATTCTAGTTCTGATATTGCTGCAATCTATTAATGATGCCCATATGCTACTTAGGAATGGTGCTGGTTCATGATGCCAGTTTATGAGTTGTTGAAAAATATTATATTATTTTTGATGTTGATATGTTTATTTGGTGCATTTATTGCTGGTGAGAAGGATATAATGCAATCAAAATTGATAATGATGAATTTCCACAGGTTCAAGGTGAGCATCTTCTATGCTTTTGATGGTTCATTGTTGGCATTATGGTCCCTTGAGAAGTCCTTAATTCATGATGTTTTATATGATGATTTCATGGTTATTGCTGCTATCATTAGTCTTATTTCATTGATAATTACTGGAAAATATATGTACCATTGTCACTATATCAACGATGCTCGGATTTCATATGAAGAAGTTTTGGATGATGACTTTTTATTGCTACTATCGTGATGCACTTGTTGGGGAGGATATGTATCCTATGTTAATTATTGATGTTGGTTGATAATAAATATGTTGATGATTAATTGTATTCTACATAGTAGCTTGTGATGATGGAAGTACTTTTTATTTTTACATGTGTTGTTGATACATGGAGAGAATATGTTGGTTATGGTGTTGTGGTCTAAGAGATTGATATGATTTTTCTAAGGACTGTGGGTCTTACTATACGTGGAGAGAGTATGTTTACCTTGATGGCATTAGGTCAAATGGATGAGGTTCTTTATTGCAAAAATCTTATGTTGTTGCTATTGTTTCTTAATGATGCTTGGATGCACTACATATTTGTCCACGGTTTGATGATATTGAGAAGACTACTGATCCATTGTCTTATCTACCTATTGATATATTACTTCTTGATGATGAGGATATTCATGCCGCTATTATGTAATTTATGTTTCTACTATCAAATGATTATGTTGGAGATGCCTATATATTGCATGGTGGTTGCTGGTGATGATCATGGTTTTGCTACAAAAGATACTTCATTTTTGAAATAATTGTTTATGGTTATAGAAGTAATGTATGTCTCTTGCTGCAAAGGTCATAAAAAGACCCATGTTGTAATCATTTTAAAATTCATTTATGTATGGGCTATTGGGATCAAGTAACAAATCCCATTATTTTGGATGTTTTGGTGTAAACTTTGGCTCAAATATGTAAACCCATAATGTTGGGATATTGACCATAGAGTATTTGCTATAGGAAAATTCATGTATTTGAGTCCTAAAGTATTTTAATTTTATTGCATATATTTAGAAGCTCCAGCATATGCTCAGGGGGAGTTTGGTTAGTATGTGGACATCATGATTCATATCAGAAGATCAAAGTTACAATAATGAGAATTTCACAGAAAAGTACTTCATTAAGCCTAGTTCAACCCTTTTCCCTTGATATCAAAGGGGGAGATAATACTTGGTGTTTGCGGGTGGTTTCCAAACACCAAAGAGATTGCCATGAAGTCCATAAAGGGAGATTGTTGGCATTATGGATATTGTGTTGTCCTTGATGGAAACCTGCTTAACAAATATGTCAACCTGGTTACAATATGATGATTATATAATTTTTAAGGGTGAAATGATTGATGGTACATGTGTTATAGAGGATATGGAAAAGAAATGGTAGTTTAGTTACAAAATGCATGGAAATTTTGAATATTGAAAAGTATATGTGGCCCTTGTGAAGAAAATTCGCATATATACACAGGTTCGATGAACAAAAGTCACGTACATACTGTAAAATATGGTAAAATGGATATTAAGTGCCATTACCATGGTAATTACCCTTATTATTATGATGACAATGTCTATTTGATCCTGTCAAGCGAATACCATCAACATTACCAAATGATTTTTGTGTGGTATTGGCGAAGGAAAAAAAATTATAAGGAGATGGAGATCAAGGAGTTAAGTGTACAATGGAATGGATTAATCATGTGTGATATGATATAGAATAGGTGTGCACTAGGGATTAAGGAGATGTCTCGGATCTGATAGATTTCATAGTGTATTAAAGACTAATGAATATACTTGATTGATCTATTTATGTTTGTGTAGCTAAAAATGCTAGATTTATGGTCATTGGGATGGTATGATCTGAATGCGTTTAAAGTTATATGTGATTTCTACAGTGAAGTATGCAAAATGTGTGGTGTGTTTTCAGAGAAGATTTTATTCAGTAATTTGAGATATTGTTTGGCTTTATTTGGGCTGACTTAGGTTTGGACTATACTGCGCTCTAACAAAACCCCTCATAACTGACCCTTTCGGCAACAACCTACAAGAAGATTGTAGTCTGACCCAAGGTGACTATGGTTGGATGTAGAACCAGGTTTCTTTAACCTTGAGGGACTGGGATTTGTGGTATTTTGATATTATATTATGCTTACAAATTATAAATCACTTCGCCAAATTCAATTAATCACTCAAACATGTCATATAAACCCATAAACCATTATCACATTGAAATAACACACAATTGTAATAACTACTTCACAACAGCAAGTATTAAGAAAATATATACATTAAAACACATAAGAATACCATAATATCATCCAAAAAATTGATTCTTTATTATGATTAATATTTGAATACAACTAGTCTCGACCTATGCACTCAGTTGCGGAGCCTTCCCTTCACTACAAAATATAGATTACAAAGACTTTCCCATACTACATACATCTGTCATCTCTAAACATAGAATTTAAATCATTTATATACCATAACATTTCAGGGCTACATCATTACAATACCATGGTCCAAATACCATGGGCTCCCTAAAACATGAAAATGTATCCCAAAACCATTTACAAAATTGTGCACTTTAGAAAAAGGAGGGACTTCGACTCGCCCTGAAGCCTCGATGTCACTGCATGGTACATTCAAATTTCTCCATTGTGCGATACACTTCGCGCTCCACTCCAAAAAATGCATAGTGTTTACCCAATAGGCCCCAAACACTCACATGTGACTTGTCTAGAGTCACTCAGCTGCTTTGCCTATTATTTTTGCTGCTATGTTGTTGTAGGCCTTGTTAAATTTCTGCAAAATCCATGTGATCTACTTTTCTTCGGTGCACACTTATTTCATATAGTGGTTCTGTCACTAATCATGTAGTCTTCTCCAACACTTCCTCTTCAATTTGTTGAAGCGCTTGAAGATTCCCATCCAATTCCTGAGATAGTTAGCTATCCTCATCCTTGCATGGCTGAGTTCTCTCTGTCAAAAGCTTCTCTTCTTTTCTTAGCTCCTATATTTTATTCTATAGTGCATTTCCTTCATTGATCTTGGCGAGCTTATGTGAGATTGGTAAGGTCTTTGTAGTTGCCTGAATCTCCTCCACCTGCTTCTGCTTCTATTGAATGTCTTCTTATATCTTTTTCGCATTTGGAACTTCCTGCAAAGAAATCCAAATTTGTAAAGTGTCATCCAAAAAATTCCCACAATCTGCCACTTTTACAAAGATGCCGACCACTGCAGCCTTCAAGTCAGTCTCCCTCTACTCTCATACTTATGAGTGGCGTAGTTGGATGCAACTTCATCTACAACTCACTGATATTTATTTCATACTAAAATTTTACATCTACAACCTTATTCTTATATTCATTTACTACAGGGTTGAGCTTCACGACCTTGTCTTCCATTGTTTCCTCCTCGCGGAAATCAATGTCCGAGACTTTGCGACATTTGGCTTCGACCACCTCCTTCAACTTCTGTTGTTGCTATACTTCCTTTTCCTTCTCCTGAATGGTTGGTTGAGACGTTGCTTCAGCGAAGATCACTCTCTTTCTACCTAAATATTCAACTTTGATGTGAGCTACTCTCACTGCTTCAACTCATATATAATTTCTCGTTGGAGTTCATGTAGTCTTTGAAGTGGTAGCGCCGCGATGTTCATGTTTACATACTTCCATACTTTCACCTATTGCTGCACCTCGACAGAGTCAAACTGCAGATATTTGGCAAGTATCTGCGCTTTCTGTGCCACAAGTGTGGGATATACTAATATTTCTCCCCGAAGCCTTTCCTTTTCCTATACTATATTTTTGGTTGTCTATGCTTGTCTCTGCACCTATTACGAGTGTGTCATAGCGATCCTCTAACTTGTTCCAAGACTCTATCACATATTCCTATATTATTTCTCCAAGCTAATCCAGGTCCCCATTAGTGAGGACCAACAACATTATATCCTTTGTTTTATCTACCTTTTGCTTCTTTTTGGAAGCTTCGACACTGACCTTTATTTTTCTCTACGAGGGAGGTGTCTGTCTCAGTATTTTCAGAATATTTATTCTTCTCATCTCCTCTGAGAGGATCCTGATGACCCTTATCATGCTGCTCTTCTTTTTCTTCCTCTTCCTCATCCTTTTCCTTATCCCTTCCACTTGGTTCCCCATGCTGGGATCTTCCTCCTCTATCGAACTATCTCCTACCTCTGTCTCCGACAAAGTCATCCATTCTACGGGCCACTATTGTGCTTGTGAAAAGGGACCATCTTTTGTTGCCAAATATGGTAGGGGATACCATTTCTTTGTCACTTCCTTGCGAGCCTGTATATAGATTCTGTGGAAGTCAGCCTTGAACTTCGCAATAGATTTATATTACTAGTATAGGCTTGTTGACAGATGAGCGTGTTGGTTCACAAACATATGTAAGTCCATGTGATATAACACAAAAATTATCATATTTTCCTACACTCACGAAAGTTTATTGGTATACCACCACAGGGTATACTGCATGAATTCACACACATCCTAACCTACCAGAGGAAACTGTGAATCCTCTATCTCTCTCCATGCTAGCATTAGTATTATCAAAATTAACCATGCATAATGAAATGTAGTGCCTTTCTCCTAAACCTCACAACAATCATCCAAGAATTCTTTGGAAAGGTACACGACCCATTTTTATTGAACCTCGTTGGTGCACTGCACAACTAATGAAACTACCGCTGGAGGGACTTCATTGGCTCAACATTTTCTCATGATCTTTCCAACTAGTATTGAGTTAATTTCATATTCTTGCTTCCCTTTTGTCAATCTGAATTTCTTCTTCATATTTTCAGCAATTGCTTTATCTAGGTATTTTCCTACATATTATTCTATTGGGTTCCATCTTTGACATGGCAGTCTCATGATTCTCCATATCAAAAAAATTTCAATAAGGATCCTCTTTCCCATCTAGAAGAATCCATCATGCACCAACGTGAGCAATTCTCTTACGAAGGCTATATTTGTTGGACTTGTGCCGAAGTACGACACATTCAACATGTCCAATAGCCTCGACTATGCTAATACAACCACCCATTGTTTCATATCTAACCTCATCACACCACTTTCAAGGTAGTGTACCTGCTTTAGATACCTTCCTCGTTTGAACTATGAGTATTTATTTTTGTCATTGAAATCAAAATATGAAAACTTTAGCTATGAAATTTTCACAAGTATTTCTGTAAAAAAGGGTACTGACTCTGGAAATAGGGGTGTAAATGTGCCATATTTCTCATCCTTCGAATCTTTTACCAATTTGGCATTTGGTTTCCTAGGTGGAATGTATGGTGGGAGAGGTGGCAGAAACGTTGTGCCCTCCACTTCCATTTACACCTGTTCTACCTCCTCTTCGTTGTGTCTTACTTGTTCATGTTCTTCGACAGCTCCCTTGTGATGTTTCTTCTTCGTTCTCTTCTCTTTGGTTGCTTTCTTTCATGGGGATATCCAGTTTTTGGTTTGTGGAGACATCGCTATGGGCATCTCGACTAGCGCTATGGGTGTATCAATTGCGGCTTCATCCATGATTCTTGCTAGACCTTTATGTTTGAATATGTGAATAAAATATTCAATATTCATACAACACAACTTCTGCAATTTCTGCACACTTAGCAATTTTCGAGCTCTCAAGATAGCAAAGTGCCAAATCTTAGCACGACGTGGATTTTTATAACAATTTCAAACTTCTAACCTCACCATTAGCTCAGATCATGTTCATATTTTGTTCATTAACTGCCCATCTATTGATAGATCCAATCCATTTTTCCTCATAAATGCAACTTTCTCTTCCTTTTAACGACAAATTTCCCTTTTAACAGTCATATTTTTCTAGTGAGTCTTTGACATACGCCATACTAGAGAACAAAAAATCTTCTTGCGAACTTCGACATACTCTAGACCATTGCAAACACCCCTTATTATGTTGAAGCTCTTTTTGCTGCGCAGTTTATAGTCCAGTGCCCACTTTCAACTACAGGTGGCACGAAGAATTTTCTCCTTTCTTCTTCAGAGCGAAGCTATAGGGGCAGGGTTGTTCTTTTACAACTTCAACTTGCTGCCATTTACTCTTCCTTGAAATAATTATCCATTTATATTTTCTATTTGAACTGCGCGTCCATCAGTAATATGTTTGATAATGTATGGGCCCAACAAATGCATCTTGAAATTTCCTAGAAATTTTACAAACTTATTGTCATAAATTAGAACAAGGTATCCTACCTGGAACTTCTTTTTTTGAATATGTCTATCATGTGAGGATTTTTCTCTTGATTTCTACATATCTTGTTGAAATATTTCTATAAATCTACCTTCCTCCAAAGCAAGAAACTGCGACATTCTTTCCTCCATTATATCAAGGTCTGCCATATCTATAAAAATTGCAATCCTCAGGCTAGGCACAACGTTGTTAGGTCCCTATATTACTAGTATAGTCCCTTATTATTATTAATGTAACCCCCTTATTGTTATTTTTGTACCCCTGTAACCCTAATATCGTTATTATTGTGCCCTTACATTATTATTTTTAGGCCGACTAGGATTATATTGTGATCCCATGGACTCCTATATATAGAAGGGGGTTTTGTCATTTGTATAATCCAAGAATTTTTCATTTATATAGTGTATTGGAGTTTTCCCCTTCGAAGTGGCTATTTCTAAGGCATTGATCTCTATTTTCTTCTATTTTTTGAGCTGGTTTCATAACATTTGGTATCAAAGCTTTGGATTCTAGGGTTTCTCTTCTCCAAATAGGTCATCATGGCATTTTTTCTATAAATTTTTTTCTACAAAGGTTCAAAAGATGAAATATTTATAGCGTGAAGCTGAAATACTGAGGAACGTCATGTAAAAATTTTAGATCTTGGTTCGCAATATTTTCGGAGATATGATCTGCGGAAGTTAGGGTTTTTCAGGCTCCCGAATTTCAACTAAAACATATCATCGTGTAATTTGTGCTATAACGTTTGTATGTTGGCAATATGATGCTAAATGCTGTCCTTGATGGCAACCCTCTTGATGAAGATGATGGCGACCTACTTAATGAAGATGGTTGATGAGTTTATTAATGATGTAAATCTGATGTTCTACAAGTAGCTCAGAAGTACCAGAGAAGGAAATATCAGTGAGGGCCAAAGCAATGATGAAAAATGTGTGTTACAAGGCATACGTGGGTTTGTCAAGGAGAAAGTGCGTATGCACGCGGAAAAGTACGTGCCAAGTCGCGTATGGTCTTTTGCGCTCCAAATTTAGAATACCAAGGGGCATTACCATGGTATTGACCCATTGTATTGAGCGCTGGATTGTCTATTTGATCCTGTCCAGAAAAACCATCGGAAGTAATGTGGTTTTGACTCATGGTATTGAAAAAGGCTAATCTATATAAGGAGAAGAATTTCATTGTGCAAGGGGTGCATAAGTCTGAGCTTTAATGAATACTTCACTTTGAAGTATATCTGCATGGTTGAACTCTGCTCTTAATTGATAGATCTGAATCTATAAGGCATCTATGAACATAATGAAGATTCAAGATCTCTAGATCTTGAAATAGTGAATCTCTTGGATGATCTAAAAAGAAGTGATGAAGACCTGGCGCAAATCTGTTGAAGAAGTTGAAGAAATCTGGGTAAGTTCATAGATCTGGTCTGATCTGCAAAATTTATCTTTTATAGATCTATACGCATGTTCGTCTCATGAAAAGCGTGTGTATACGCGGCTCCATTCAGACAAAAGCGCGTATGGGCTGTTAGGGTTTTTCTGATAAATTGCACAAATGTATACGCGGGTTCACTTCAGTAAAGGCGCGTGTATACGCGGGTCTGTTTAAGGAAAAGCGCGTATGGTATTTGAATTAATGATTGCACAAAAGACAATTGAGATTCTGCATATCTGTTCTGAAGTCTGGGCTATCTCTGATATTCTGGTTACAGTGGTTTCACTGTTCTGACTGATGAAATGAAAAGGGATGTTTGTTGATAAGTGAAGAATTGTGTTGAAGCTGTTTGATCCAGTTTGAAAATTGATGAAACGTGGTCTGCAGTGGATCTGAGGGTTGAAGCCTTCAGTCTGATAGTAGAAGCTTTCTGTCAGCAGAGGTTGGTGCTAATATCAGGGGGTTGTAGCTCCCTTCTAGGTGAGGCTGGTAAACGAGAGCAGGGGGTTGTAGCTCCCTTCTAGGTGAGGCTGGTAAACGAGAGAAGGTTGTAAGCCTTCTGCAGGTGGGTGCCTGCGTGCTGGTATAAGTCTGCACCAGTACATGATTGTAAGAAGTTTTTCTTTATAATAAATATTGAAGACTGAGACGACGACAACGGTGGTTTTCTCCCGAATTGGGTTTCCACCTAAAAATCCTAGTGTTCATGTGTGTTGCCTATGTGTGATGATTATTCTGTTCTTTCTGCACCTGTTTACTGTTTCCTGAAATAACTGATGAATGAATAATGCAATGATCAGAGTTAAGAATTGAATGCATAATTAGATCTCTGGACATACGTGAGTTCTATGAAGGATATCCGCGTATATACGCTAGTTGGCTTCAGCAAAGTAGCGTATGGGTTTTACAAAGGAAAATTAAAAATTTTTTTTATTGTCTGCATTAAAATACTGATTCACCCCCCCCTCTCAGTATTTTTCCAACAATTGGTATCAGAGGAGGTCCTTCTGAAAAAGCTTAGCCGCTAGAAGGAAGATCAAGCAAGATGAGCAATCATGAGGGAACAACATCTATCAAGCCCCCGCTCTTCAACGGAAGCAATTTAATCTTCTGGAAAATGAGGATGAGATCCTATCTTCAGTCTATGGGAGTTGATGTATGGGCCATTGTTGAACAAGATCTTAGACTTCTCATGGCATTTGAAAATAATTCTAGAGATGATAAGGATGCTTTTATGGATGCTCTAGATGACAATTATTTTCTTGATCAAAACAATCAACTCAAAATATGCTTGGAAGAAAGTAAAATAATCATAGAGACTCTGAAAAGACAGAATGAAGAAGCAAAGAAACATAATGAAAAATTAGAATGTGAAGTAGTAAGTCTAAGAAAATAACTTGAGAAAGTAAAGACTCTGAATATTAGATTTGCTAAAGGATCTGAAACCTTAGATGAGATTATCAAGGTACAACGTTCTCCTCTTATAAAGACAGGTCTTGGATATACCGGAGAATCTTCTCAGGCTTCAGCACCAAATTATCTAAAAGCAGCTACAACTGGTTTACTACATTCAGCCACTCAGCAAGGGAATAAAGAATATTTACAGGTAAAGCATGATCATCACAATACAAGGAACACTAACAGGGATATCTCTCAAAGAAGCAACAATCAACAGGTAAATTCAAATAGAAGATTTCATGATCGCATAAATTTCTACTTCAATGGACAATGTTTCTCATGTCACAATTTTGGTCATAAAGCTGTTCAATGTGTTGCATATAAAACCATCATGACAAGAGAAGCAAGAAAGAAAAGGATGGATATTGAACCAAATAAGAACACCTATAACAACTTTTCTCCTCTTCAAAATGAAGTTGAATGTGCTTATTGCAATAACTTTGGCCATGAAGAATCTGAATGCAGGAGCAAAGTCCAGCCAAAACAACATTTTCCTTCAAGTTCCAAAGTATGGAAAAAGAAGGAATTACAAGTTGAAAATTGTGGGATAGCATTATTTGCAGAAGGTGAAGAAAATCAATGGTACATTGATAGTGGGTGCTCAAGACACATGACAGGTGACAAAAGAAAACTTCTTACATATAATGCTCTAAAAAAGGAAAAGAAAATTACATTTGGAAATGATACTCCTGCTGTAATTAAAGGAAAAGGGTCAGTATTTCTAAAAGAAAAGGTGAAGGCTAATGATGTCATGTATGTGGATGGATTAAGGCATAACCTGTTAAGTGTAAGTCAAATGTGTGATCAAGGAACAGAAGTGGTGTTTAGTTCAAAAGAATGCGTGGTTCGTGATCTTGATACAGGTAAAATCATTATAAAAGGAAAAAGAAATCCAAGCAACCTGTATGTACTGAACGACATAGATCAATGTTACTTGAGCAAGTCTTCAGAAAATTGGCTATGGCATAGAAGGCTGGGGCATCTGAGCTTCTCTCAAATCAACAAAGCAAGCAGACTTCAAGATGTTCGTGGTCTTCCCAATATTACTCTACCAGAGAGTATCATATGCAAATCTTGCCAATTCGGTAAGCAGACCAGAGTACAATTTAATGCCAAAGAAGGATCATCAAGTAAGCCTCTTGAACTCATTCATACCGACATATGTGGACCTATGAGGAAAAAGTCACCACGTGGGGAAGAATACTATATCTTATTTATTGATGATTACTCTAGAATGTGTTGGATCGGGTTGATTAAACACAAAGATGAAGCGTTTGAAAAATTTTAGATCTTCAAAGCATTGGTAGAAAATGAATTAGATTTAAAAATCAAGTGTCTTAGATCTGATCGAGGAGGAGAATATACATCAAATGAATTCTTTGAATTTTGTGAACAACATGGCATAAAAAGACAGTTCTCTGTAGCAGGCACTCCACAACAAAATGGCGTAGCAAAAAGAATGAATAGAACAATTCAACAAATGGCTAGAGCTATGCTTGATGATTCTGGAACTCCTGACATGTTCTGGGGAGAAGCAGCACATACAGCAGCAAACATTCTCAACAAGGCACATGTTTGGGTAAATAGTGACAAAACTCCATATGAACTCTGGTATGGTAATTCTCCCTCTGTGAAGCATTTTAGAATTTTTGGAAGTAAATGATTTATCAAAAATAATGATGAAAAGCTTGGCAAGTTTGAACCTAGATCAGATGAAGGGATACTTCTTGGTTACTCATCTACAAGCAGAGCATACAAATGTTACAATAAAAGGCTTCGAAAGATTGTTGAATGTATTGATGTTGTTATTTATGAGTCTCCTGCAGCTCCTAAAGAAGAAAAACAAGCAACAGAAGAAGATGATGGTGACTTTTGTCCTTCTACATCAAATATAGACAGTGGATCCAATGAAGAACCTGAAGATGATTTATCTGAAAAGGCTCCATCCAGATATGTTCAAAAGAATCATCCCGAATCTCAAATTTTGGGAGACAAGGAATCAGGTGTACAAACAAGGAGGACTCTTGTGGGATCTTCTAGCTATCTGGCATTTCTATCCACAATTGAACCACACAATGTCAATCAAGCTTGCAAAGATGAATGTTGGATTCAAGCCATGAATGAAGAGCTTGATCAAATTGAAAAGAATCACACTTGGGAATTGGTACCAAGACCGCATGATAAAAATGTAATTGGAGCTAAATGGATATTCAAGAACAAATTAAATGAGAATGGGGATGTTATAAGAAACAAAGCTAGACTGGTTTGAAAGGGTTATACTCAACAAGAAGGTATAGACTTTGAAGAAACTTTTGCTGCTGTAGCTAGACTTGAATCCATAAGAATGTTTCTTGCTTTTTCAAGTTTTCAACAAATCAAAGTTTATCAAATGGATGTTAAATCTGCATTTCTCAATGGTGATCTAGAAGAAGAAGTTTATATAGAACAACCATAAGGATTCATTTTGGGAAATGATGAAAATCTTGTTTGTAGACTTAAAAAGGCTCTATATGGTCTCAAACAAGCTCCAAGGGCATGGTATTATCGGCTTGACAAATATCTTCATCAACAAGGATTCTCAAAGGGGTCTGCTGATAGCAACTTATACACAAAAACTAAAAATGATAAACTATTGATTGTAGTTGTATATGTTGATGATGTCATTTTTGGAAGTAATGAAGAATCTATGAGTCAGAAATTTGCTTCTGTCATGCAGCAAGAATTTGAAATGTCCTTACTTGGAGAACTAACATTCTTTCTTGGCTTGCAAGTGCATCAAACCACAACTGGTATATTCTTATCTCAAGCAAAATATCTTAAGAAAATCCTGAAGAAGTATGGCATGGAAGAATGTAAACCTGTAAGTACACCAATGATAACCGGATGTAATCTCAGTTCTCATGATGATTCTCCCGCGGTGAATCAACCAGAATACAGATCAATGATAGGAAGCCTACTTTATCTCACTGGGACTAGACCAGACATTATGCATGTAGTTGGGATTGTTGGACAATTCCAAGCTAATCCAAAAGAGTCTCACCTTCAGGCTGTCAAAAGAATATTCAAATATCTACAAGGAACTCAAGACTTTGGACTATGGTATCCAAAGAATGCTAATCTCACTCTTCATGCTTACACTGATGCATATTGGGCTGGAAATGTTGATGATCGGAAAAGCACTAGTGGTGGTGCATTCTATATGGGGCCCCGGTTAGTATCTTGGTTCAACAAGAAGCAAAACTCTATCGCCTTATCTACAGCAGAAGTAGAATATGTGGCTGCCGCTTCATGTTGCACTCAACTTCTTTGGATGATGCAAACCTTACAAGACTTTCAAATCAAATGTTCACCTCCTATCTCCATTATGTGTGATAATACAAGTGCCATCAGTATCTCAAAGAATCCTGTTATGCATTCCAAGACCAAGCACATTCCAATCAAGTATCACTTCTTACGTGAACAAGTGCTTGAACAAAAGGTGAAGTTGGAGTATGTTCCCTCCAAAGAACAAGTTGCTGATATATTTACCAAACCTCTGCCCAGGGAAGCGTTCGAATATCTCAGACAGAAGCTGGGAGTAGTCTCTGCTGTGAATAAAATCAGAACTGCTTAAATTTAGAAGATCAAATTGGATACGCGGGTTTCCTGAAAGACAGTCGCGTATATACGCGAGTTTATCCACAGAAAGCCGCGTATGGTCAGTTGCTGACAAATTTTGGTTGGGGTCAGCATTTTACAGCACATCTGCAGCACTGTTTGATATCTCTGATGCTGTATGGTATCTCTGGTGAAGTTTTATCTCTTATATTTCTGTCTCATTCTTTGATATTGGGTAAAGATGCCTTAATGATCTTCTGTTGAAAAGTGTTCAGGATGCACAAGCTAAGGGGGAGATGAAGGAGTAAACTGATGTACAGGTTCAGGGGGAGCATTAGCCTTGCTGGGTATTATGCATTGTTGGCTTATGATTCTAAAATATGATCTCTCTTGAGGTCCTTCTGATATTGGTCATGAAAAATCATATTTGTGTTTTGATGAAAAGGTCATGATGACCCTATGATGTAAAATTGTAGTATTCAGTCATGTAAGGACTTGTTCTAATGTGTAAACCCTCTTGGTTGGGTCTTTGAGTCTCATATGTAAATCCACTTGGTTGGATATTTGATGTAAGTATGAGTCCTTGGTGATAGGAATGTCATAGAGCCATGTACTTCATTGAAAAACATGTTTGAAGATTCGGCATGAACTCAGGGGGAGCATGGTAACTTCAGTGCACATCAGATCTACAACACTTTTCTCTCTACCTTGTGTTGGTTTTTGGTCTGCCCTTTGCCCTTGACGTCAAAGGGGGAGAGTGACATGGTGTTTGAATAAGGGGAGAATATCATTATGCTTAATATATATATCTGTTGTGGTGATCAAACACCATCGTTGTTGCCATCAAGTCCAAAGGGGGAGATTGTTGGCAATATGATGCTGAGTGTTGTCCTTGATGACAACCCACTTGATGAAGATGATGGCAACCTACTTAATGAATATGTTCTTGATGCTTGATGAGTTTATTAATGATGTAAATCTGATGTTCTACAAGTAACTCAGAAGTACCAGAGAAGGAAATATCAGTGAGGGCCAAAGCAATGATGAAAAATGTGTGTTACAAGGCATACGCGGGTTTGTCAAGGAGAAAGCGCGTATGCACGCAGAAAAGTACGTGCCAAGTCGTGTATGGTCTTTTGCGCTCCAAATTTAGAATACCAAGGGGCATTACCATGGTATTGACCCATTGTATTGAGCACTGGATTGTCTATTTGATCCCATCCAGAAAAACCATCGGAAGTAATGTGGTTTTGACTCATGGTATTGAAAAAGGTAAATCTATATAAGGAGAAGAATTTCATTGTGCAAGTGTGGCATAAGTCTGAGCTTCTGAAGTATATCTGCATGGTTGAACTCTGATCTTAATTGATAGATCTGAATCTATAAGGCATCTATGAACATAATGAAGATTCAAGATCTCTAGATCTTGAAATAGTGAATCTCTTGGATGATCTGAAAAGAAGTAATGAAGACCTCAAATCTGTTGAAGAAGTTGAAGAAATCTGGGTAAGCTCATAGATCTGGTCTGATCTGCAAAATTTATCTTTTATAGATCTATACGCATGTTCGTCTCGTGAAAAGCGTGTGTATACGCGGCTCCATTCAGACAAAAGCACATATGGGTTGTTAGGGTTTTTCTGATAAATTGCACAAATGTATACGCGGGTTCACTTCAGTAAAGGCGCGTATATACGCGGGTCTGTTTAAGGAAAAGCGCGTATGGTATTTGAATTAATGATTGCACAAAAGACAATTGAGATTCTGCATATCTGTTCTGAAGTCTGGGCTATCTCTGATATTCTGGTTACAGTGGTTTCACTGTTCTGACTGATGAAAGGGGATGTTTGTTGATAAGTGAAGAATTGTGTTGAAGCTATTTGATCCAGTTTGAAAATTGATGAAACGTGGTCTGCAGTGGATCTGAGGGTTGAAGCCTTCAGTCTGATAATAGAAGCTTTCTGTCAGCAGAGGCTGGTGCTAATATCAGGGGGTAGTAGCTCCCTTCTAGGTGAGACTGGTAAATGAGAGTAGGGGGTTGTAGCTCCCTTCCAGGTGAGGCTGGTAAACGAGAGAAGGTTGTAGCCTTCTGCAGGTGGGTGCCTGTGTGCTGGTATAAGTCTGCACTAATACATGATTGTAAGAAGTTTTTATTTATAATAAATATTGAAGACTGAGACGACGGCAGCGGTGGTTTTCTCCTGAATTGGGTTTCCACCTAAAAATCCTAGTGTTCATGTGTGTTGCCTATGTGTGATGATTATTCTGTTCTTTCTGCACCTGTTTACTATTTCCTGAAATAGCTGATGAATGAATAATGCAATGATCTGAGTTAAGAATTGAATGCATAATTAGATCTCTGGACATACGCGAGTTCTGTGAAGGATATCCGCGTATATACGCTAGTTGGCTTCAACAAAGTAGCGTATGGGTTTTAGAAAGGAAAAGTAAAAAAAAATTATTGTCTGCATTAAATCCTGATTCACCCCCCCCTCTCCCGCATTTTTCCAACATTGTATACGAAGTGCCTCGTGTTTAAATTTCGATAGTAGAAAGAAGTCGAAATCCGTAGGAACGGCCCCATAAAAAAATTTCAGATCTTTGTTCGTAATGCTGAGATATGATCCGTGGAAGTTAGGATTGTTTCAAGCTCCGAATTTCATCTCAAAAAAGTTGACCGGGAAAATCGTTTGTAACTCTCTCCTCGAGTGTCGGATTGGCTCCGTAAAAAGTGGCCACAAGCAAACAAAATACATAGTTTCGTGTATCCATTTTATAGCAAAACAAGAAACAGTTACACGTGGCAAGTTGTACAATTTCGCTCTACTGAACTAGTCCATAATTAGGTCATCATCGGAGATTGAGCATAATTTTTCCTTGAAGAATCCAAATCAGGTCATACTTGTGACATTCAAAAGATTATTCAGAGGGCTACCTCAGGGCCAAATTTCATATATTGAAGATTAGAAATCACATAGATAATTCAGTTTCAATATTGAGCTCCTCAAAAGAAAGAAAAATGTGTGTATTTTTTTTAGTTACATAAGTCTCGTTTGAAAAAAAAATAGTTTGAATTCATTCCAAGGGAATATTGAAGCATAGATATCGGTATTGGGTTCTAAAATTCCACCTAAAAATAATTCAACACTCAGTAAGACTTCAGAAGGCTTTACTATGACTCATGAAGAGGAAGAAGTGCTACATGACATATCAAAATTACAAGAGCAAGTGCACCAAATTTATCTCTCACAAAGAGAAAAAAAAAATGAAATGGAAGTTTTGAAGAAAGGCATGGAAGCTAAGATGGTTGGTTTGAAGAATGACGTGGAAGCTAAGATGGATGCTTTGAAGAATGGCATGGAAGCTAATATGGATGGCATGGAAGCTAATATGGATGAGCGGAAGCTAAGATCGATCAAAAAATGAAAGAAAACATGGAAGACATGAAGAATGATCTAAAAGAAGACATGGAAGGTTTGATGACAAGGTTAATACAAGAAATGATTCCTAATGGTGGAAATATAGTAGAGAAAACTCATGATGAGAACAAAATAAATTTTAATCATGATTTCATAAACTATAATATTGGATTAAAGAACCACCATATTCCAAATATGGATATGAGGAAGTTTGAGAGCAAGGATCCCGTAACATGGATACTACAGATGGAGAAATATTTTGATCTCAATAATGTGCAAAACACACAAAAGGTACACATTGCCACTTTACATTTAGAACAAAATACATTTGTATGGTATCGATGGCTTTGCTCCCGTAAAAAAATTTTCACTTGGTCAATTTTTATGGGGAAATGATAGCACATTATGAGGATACAAAGAGCAACACTTCTCAAACAAAAGGGTTCAGTGGTGGAGCACATTGAGGACTTCCAAAAAATTGAATATAAGGGTAGTTGATATTCCAGAGGAACATAGGATTGATGTCTTCATAGGTAATTTAAGGGATAACATCCAACATGAAGTTCGTGTTTGGGAACCTGATTCATTGGAGAAGGTATTCAGGTTGGCAAGAAAAATTGAATGTAAACTTATGAGTGTTAGTATGAATATTTCATCGGAAAAAGACCACTTTAGCTACGCATAACAAATAGCCCTAACATCAATTATGGATGCCAATATATTTAAATCTGTAGTTAGTTGATCCAAATAAAGCTGCACAAATCCAGATCTATGCATAAAAGACATTAAGAAGTGAAAATGAAATGTTGCTCCATGCATCCAATAGACAAGACAAGAACAATATATTTGAAAGAATTTTTATATTAAAGGGGCACCTGAGAGGAAAACAAGAAAGGTGTTTCCAATTCTCCTCAATGGGATGGGTTCTTGAAAGTCCTCAGCATTTCAGATCTAAAACTTCTCTCTCTTGTTGGTGTAGAAAACCCAGACAAACATAGAACTCAAAGGGAGCTCACAAAGCAAATGATGGAAAATGTGACAATGATAATGGCTCAAAGTCAAACCAAGAGTATAGATCTAGAGTGATCTAATGCAATGAACGGTGACAAATGAATGAGAAAACCCTTCTATTTATAACAAAATATTAGGGTAGTCTAAGACTTGGTGCATGAATAAAATATTATTAACCAAATACTAGAACCACCTTTTAGGAATATTTTATTATATTTGTTGGAGGGAAAAGATATCTGACTTGGGTCAAATCCCTTTATTTGTAAATAATAAATAAATAAATGATTTATTTATTATTTTAAGGAAGTGGTTGAATGATAATTAAATAAATAATAATTTATTTAATTATTTATAAATGATTTAGTCATATTTAACAAGGAATATTATTTAAATAATTATTCCTAGAAAATAATAAGATAAATAATGAATTATCTAATTAATTTCCTTGTTTTGGGTTAAATATAACTTGGAATAATAATTAAATTATTGTTTAATTGATTATTCCATGAGGAAAATCAAACAAATAAAGATTTGTTTAATATTTCCTTTTGGGGTTTCCTATTTGGACCATAAACAACTTAATAAATGTGTTTTATTAAGTTATTTTACATAGCGAAAGCAATTTTACTTAGGGTAAAATTGGTCTTACATGGTGTACTTGGGTCCATATAATGATAATAGGTTATATGACCAAAAAAATGGTGTAACAGATTGCCCCCTAGCGTGCGAGTGTTAGGAGAAAATCGTATGATCGAAGTACGTTGTAAGAAATCAATCACTAGAAATCAAAAGGGAAGTCAGAGAGAGAAATGCAAGGTAGCATAATGTGCTGAAGAACCAGACCCCAAGGAGATGAGACTTACAAGTGCAACAAGTCTCTTTTTATGAGAGGGTACCTGTGCTAGAGGCGGCGGGGTAGGCATACCTATGCCCGTTGAGACAAAGTACAAAAGAATAGTGCGTCCAGTAAATAAGGAACCGAACTGTAAAGTACATACTGGCACAAACAGAAGCCAGATAAAAGATATAATGAGGAATATCACATAAATGTTGTGCTTGGGATAACAGCCAGGATTTATACAATAATATCTGAGTACATGAGATACAAATACAACCCAAATGCCCCCTATACATGGGAAAGGGCTTGCAAAATCTGACTGATACGTGCAAATCAAAGAGGCGTTGCAAGCGGTTAAGGCCAACATCATCAAATATATGGAGCTTCATCGAAGGCTGCAATGAAGAGGTCATCCGGGCATGTGGGGGGCTACCTACAGGGCCACCCCCTCATGAGGGTTGAGACATCTCACACACACCCAGGAATTGCTAATATCTGCTGCTGCATCGTTGGACCATCAAGTATACGGATCTCGATCATGCTGAAAGGAGCTGAAGGTGAGAAACAACCAAGTCAAAGGGCGATAAGTAGTCCCTTTTCCTGATCCGGGGCACCGAACAAGAGTGGAATCTGGAACCAAGGTACACTGCCCTCTAGACCTGTCCTCTGGAATGAATGAGCTGATGTCAACAGAAGGAGGTTCACCATAGGTGAGGCAATAAGGAATCCTCAACTAAGGCATGAGAGAAAATAGTAGAGCGACTGACAGACTGACACTAATGATGATAATGAAGTAGGGGATACTGAGTAGCGAATGGACGACTTCCCTTGTTAAAGCATAAAGGGAATGGATGTCCTGGAAACGACTGACACAATATCATGAGGGATAGGGGACAATGGGACTGAAGTCCATAATGTGCGACACGAGAGAGGGACCAAGCAAGAAAGGATGGAGGACTATAGCGGGGTACAAAGGGACTTGGGATAGACTCCATGAATGCGATGATGACTCAACTCGGATGCTCTAAACAAGGGCGACTCGATGGTGCTGCCACATAGTAAAGGTCCAATGGGGGACCATGAAAACATGAGTACAAGATGGTAACTCATGACGAAAATCAACACGAACAAGGACAAGTATGGAGGCAAAATGGTGCCTCAAGTACAAGTGTTGTAAGTGAGGAAATCTGATTTTGAGGAGAGGTGAAGAGACCCTTCTTGGGCAAAATGTGTCCTGGTGAAGTATCAAGGTACTAAAAACTAACAGGTACCCAGAGCTCATGAACAGGCCAGGTCGCACTTTTTGGGGTTTGTTCTGCGACCTGGGTAGCAGGTACTGGGCAGAAAACTACGACCTGTCCCAGGAAATGACCTGAAAAGTGCGACCTGTCAGAGAAAGGGCGTTTCAGTGTTGTTTTTTACTGAGATCTGGGATTTGTATGGTTTAGGGGCATAGGTGCCCCCAAGCATGTTGTGGTGATGCCAAAATGTATTTAGAAAAAGGGGAATCTAAACACATTTTAATGATGTGGTGTGCCATTTGTTTTCGTTATGGTTATGCAGTATGAGAAAGGAAATGGAGGATTACCAATCTCTTTTAGTACTGCATAAATGAATCAAATGGACTTTTAAGTTTCTGGGTTGGCATACCTGGTGTCACTATCGCAAAGAGAGGATTTGGAGATAATGAACTGATGCTCTCCTAGCAAACCCATAAGTTGGTCAACAACAATGTCTAAGAGACTGGGTTGCTGATGTAAGATGAAGGAACAATAAGGGGTATCATCCCTAGAGTGATCTAAAGTGATATGGGACTCTAGAGGTTCATCTAAATGTGGAAGAATAATGGTACTAAAGTCGACACGACCAATTACACTAGGAGAGTGGTGGATAATTTCTTCACCTGGTCCCTCAAATATGGGTGCCCCCTTACCAAAACATTGGGTTTAAATGTAATGGCTACAAGGTGGATGTGGTTCAAACGCATGGGTTCGATGTAAGGGGGAATAGATAAAGTCAGGGGTGGGGATTTCTTCCATAATGTCGTCATCATGATAGAATATGGGGTGACTAGTGGAAGAAATACCACCTGACGCAGCGAAGCTACCTGACTTATCATCATGAGAAGAGAGGTTCACATGCGCATCGTCAAAAGGGGTGACATAAGAGTAAGCAGATAAATAAAGGATTCAACATGTTGGAGCCCAGACTGGGAAGGAAATTCAAGTGAAACAATGTGGGAGGATTCAAGAGGGAATGTTCCCCCAGTGTCTCATGGATGATGATAGGTAGAAAATGCTGGACGAAGGCTCCGTCATCTCGACATCAGGAGGGGGAATGTCAATGGGAGCAGTCATGTCTGGTAGTTCTGCCAAAGAAAAATGCGCAAATAGGGGAGAGGTGGATTCATTGCGCTTGGCCTTGAATTGGCGGACCGCGGCTAGAGAGGTGCAAAAGTCCTTGAGGCAGGGAAAAAGGTGGGTGTAATGGCCATGGACATCACACAAAGCACAGGGGTGGTTGGTGTGAATATTCTTGGGGTTCTTGGCCGCGGTCGTAGAAGGAACAGAGGCTTCCGGGACCGTGGACTTAGGGAACACGACATTAACCATGGGCTTGAGATGAAGCAATTCAGGACAGGTATGGGAGGCGTGACTGACAACATCACACAAAGCACACTAGATGGTATGATTTGGAGGCCAACTAGGGGTAGGGTTTGTTGGGGCAGCCTTGTCCTTTGATGCCCCCTTGCGAGCTTTTCCCCTTATTAATTTAAGCTGCTGCCAAGGTGAGGTGGTCTCCGTTGAGGTGACCGAGGCAATCGTTGCAGTCATGAGAAGTAATGGGTTCCGGTTGAACAGGTTAAAGAAAGATAAGGTTTGGGTTGACCAGCATGGTTGGGTAAATTAGGATCAAGGTACGAGATCGGAATCCCAAGGGTCGTTAGGAAGAGAGAGGGTGGCCAAGGATAGGGTGCCGTGTACACCTTCGGTGGGGGAGCTAGGAACGCTATCTGACCAGAGGGGTAATGGCCAGGTGGGACGGCTCCTAAATGGCTAAGGCTCAAAGGAACCATTCCACGAGGATAAAGAGGCTCATGAATACTAGTTGTAGGAGAAGGGCCAAAGGAAGAGGTTTGGCTGGTTGAGGCGAAGGGCTAGGAGTAGGTTGTGGTGGACGAGGTTGAGGTTGAGGTTTCTGACTAGCTGAAGTGGGTCGTGTAGGGTCAGCCTGAGACAATTGCATCATGCAAACATTCGCTAACCTGGGATCAGAGACAGGAGGAGGAGGAATACCAGGGAAAGTTCCAAGCAATGAGGAATCTTTGTAGACGCAGGGGGATACATTGGTCAACGAATCGACGGTTTTATTATTGGCTACAGAGGAGATGGTCGACTCAGGGGAGGTCTGAGATTTTGGCTCAAGATATTTCAATTAGTCAATGGTGACTATCTTTCCATTATGAGGGAAAAACATCTTGCGGTGGACCGTCGATGGGACAGAAGACATGGAAAAGGTGTATCTACGCCCCAAAAGAATGTTATAGTCGAGAGGGGCGTCGATGACTTCAATGTCAATGCAAACAGTCTTGCCCGCAAGGGTGATAGGACAGTTACGGAATAGGCCAATGGGCTGGGAGGCATGGCCATCCCACGCATGAAGGGTGATTATGGAAGGGGCTAGCTCAGGAGATCCGAGTTGTTTCCAAACTGAACCAGACATCACACATGTAGATGCTCCCTCATCAATAATACACCGAGCGATGTTGGCATTTCGGATTTTGACTGGGATTTGGAAAGAAACAGAAGCAGGAAGGGGGGGATGGTCTGACTGACGGGCATCAAAAATAGTCAATTGGTCATCAGCAGGATCTACAGCATCCAGGGCAGATAGTAGAGCCTTCTTTTGAGAAGGACACAACTGGAGGAGTTCCAGTGTTGAAATGGAAGCAGGAGATTGTGCTAGATTATCTAATATTCTATATGAATGGGCAGCTCATCCTGAGGAAACATTTCGGCGTAATGTGCCTTTAGGAATTTTGGTATGAACCTCAGCTTTGGGTAGAGGGATCTGCAAGGGACCATTGGGTGTCAACAAAGGCTCTGTAGGACCTCAAAATGGGGACTCGGGGACAGACAGAGTGGGAGGCATGGAGTACTGACGAGATCGAGTTTGAAGGTTAAGGTCGACGGTGAGAGGTTGGTCAGAAGTCATCATGAGAATCTGGTAATCAGAGGATTCAGAAGGGGAAGGTTGAGTGGTTATCGGGGCATGAGGTGGTTGAGTAGCCACGAATCCTTGTTGAGGTAAAGGATCGGTAAACAAGGCGGGTTGATAAGTAGCTGCATTGGGAGGAATAGTAGGGGAGGAATGTTGTCCCTGCACGGTAGCCTGAAACTCCCACATCTGCTGCATCTGTGGTAATAGGGGACAATCGTGAGTGTAATGACCATAAACACCGCAACACGAACAGGGCTTATTGGTGCGAAGAGGCCTGTCCAGCTTGGGCTGAGAGCCCTGTGGTTGGGTAGCAGTGTTAGAATCAATACTTGGAGGATTGGATCCACGATTACCAGAGGTAGATTTATTTTGATTGTCTTTCCTCTTTATTTAAGAAGGAAGAGGATTAGGCGTGCCCTGCTGCAAAAATACGTGCCCTGGAGGGGGTAGTAAGTGCTATTTCGGGGGTTGAGAAGGCAAGGGAGTGAGAGGTCCAAATGCTGGAGGAGTTGGGACACCAGGCTGTGGGTAAGGATAAGGGTTAGGATGGGAAACATTGAGGTAAGCAGGAGGCTGGGCAAAAGGAGGAGGCATGTCGTATCCTGGATACATGCTACCTGGAGGGGGAAAAGTGCTGGAGGTGCTGGCCTCTCCTGGAGGAAAACCATAGCCCATAGGAGGTTGAGCATAGGTATGTGAAAGAGCTCCAACGATACCATCGGTAGAGTGAGATGCCCCTAGGGCGTTAGTGCCACCGGGTTTGGGGAGGTCAGGAAGGACGGTATAAACATAACCAGATTGAGCATAGATAAGGTCATATTTCAAGGCTATTTGGAGGGCAGCTTCTTCGGTTTGAGGGAACTAAGATGCGACATCTTTTTCGATGGCAGGTAAGAGAGAGCGGAGGAACCAGTCCATATAAACCCGATCTTCAAAGGTGGGAGCTCGACATAAGCTCCTTCATCTTCGCCATTCCTGGACATGAGCGGAAAGGCGGGTCGAAGAGGATTGACGGAAAGAAGTCAAGAGTTCTGTACCAGTGTCGTATCGGAGAGGGAGCTGGAAATAAGATAAAAAGGCTTGGGAAACGGTCGCAAAGGTGGTATGGGAAGAGGCAGTCTGATCAACATACCATTTAGAAGCTTCGCTGGTAAGCGTGCGTTGGAACAATCTAAGATGGATGGAATCATCAGTAATAGAATTGGATGAACACCACATGTGGAAAGATCATATATGGTTGGAGGGATATTCACTAGCAAGGCCTTCGAACTTGGGAACGTCGGAGAGGAGCTTGGTTGGCATAGCAGGCCAACTAACATCATGGCGGATAGGATCATTGATCAACTGATTGAAATTTGGGAGACTGAGACCGGCCATATAAGGGAGCAAAGGGGTAGTCGAGGTAGTTCCCATAGTGGTTCTACTAGAAACGGACCCAGCAGTAGAACTGGGGTTGCCACTAGCACTACGCCCTGAACTAGACATGGTGAAGGTAACAGGGGGAGACCCAGAAGTAGGGGGAGAACCCTAAAAATAAGAAGAAGAGTCGGAGTGCGGACTCGAGGGAGGACTAACTCGAAGACGACAGGAAGGAGTAAGTCGACCAACCAGAAACTGAGGGTGAAGGCCAAGAAGTCTCCGGGATAAATGCCTTGGAGGCGCAATGATGACAAGAAGAAGAAAAACTGACAAAGGCAGGGAGGTGTAAAATCAAGTGAGGTCAATGTCGAAACAAGGGCAGAGAGGTGCAGTGTCAATTGATTTTAAAGTCTTTACCAGGCGGTGTTAACCAAGCTCTTCTTCACTTAGGGTCAGTGTGTGGTGTGTGTTAATTTTAAATTTTTAAACCCAGACGTTTGAGAGTAAAGGAAAAAGTGTGTTGCGTAACTGAAAATAAATATGCAGAGAACAGTAAATAAGACTGAAATAACATAAAATTAATAGCTAACAATGCATCGATCTAACCCAAGAAGGCGAGTCTCTCAAAACTAGTCTAAAAGAAGAAGAAAATCTAATCAAAACACGCTAAAAAGAGGCCAATAAATCTAAGGTCAGGAGGGACAGGGATCTAAAGGAGAAATCTGCTCAAAAGGGGGGAAGACAACAACAAAGAGGCAGAGGCAAGGTTGCTGCAACAAAGGGGAAAATCAGCTAAAGGTAGAAGGGGCAAGGAGGTGACCCTAGAGGTAAACCCAAAAAAAACTATATGAGGTGATTTGAAAGGGAGAAGAGCTGATCTAGAGGGACCTGAAAATGAGGTATCAAATTTGAAAAGAAGGAGGTTGAAACTCTGAAAATTCAGATGTCTGAAACAGCTAAAACTCTTCCACAAAAAGTGGAGGGGATTAAAGCTCTTAGTTGAGTAAAACAGATTAGAAACAGGTCTAAACGGGTGGAGACAGAGGCTGGGAAACCCTGACAGAAGCTTCAGACAAACCCAGAAAAATTGTTGGAAAAGTGCAGAAAAACGTGCAGGTTGCAGGTTCTAACCTGTTTTCAGTGCAGGTCACAGTTTTGGGGCAAAAAAGTGCACCCTCCAGTCCAGGTCGCAGTTTTTGGTCCGATAAGTGAAACATGCAGATCCGGGTTTCTCAGCGGTATATTTCAGAAAAAGTTGTCGTCTCAGCTACGACTGATGTCTGTCACCTGCGCAATAGGGCCAGAAACACACGAAAGTTGAAAATTTTAATGTTTGAGGGTTTTAGAAGTGAAAAACATCATAAAAATAGGAAAAATTAAAAACTGAAGAGAAACCCTAGGGTCTGAAATAGCTGGATATGCAGGAATAGATAAAACGACAACGGTCGCAAAAGAAAACCCGTGTGGAGTCGCCAATTGTTAGTATGAATCTTTCGTTGGAAAAATACCACTTTAGCTACGCATAACAAATAGCCCTAACATTAATTATGGATTCCAATATCTTTAAATCTGCAGTTAGTTGATCCAAATAAAGTTGCACAAATCGAGATCTATGCATAAAAGACATTAAGCAGTGAAAATGAAATGTTGCTTCATGCATCCAAAAGAATGATCTAAAAGAAGACATGGAAGGTTTGATGACAAGGTTAATACAAGAAATGATTCCTAATGGTGGAAAGATAGTAGAGAAAACTCATGATGAGAACAAAATAAATTTTAATCGTGATTTCATAAACTATAATATTGGATTAAAGAACCACCATATTCCAAAGATGGATATCAGGAAGTTTGATGGCAAGGATCTCGTAACATGGATACTACAGATGGAGAAATATTTTGATCTTAATAATGTGCAAAACAGAAAAAAGGTACACATTGCAACTTTACATTTAGAACAAAATACATTTGTATGGTATCGATGGCTTTGCTCCCGTAAAAAAATTGTCACTTGGTCAATTTTTACGGAGGAAATGATAGCACATTATGAGGATACAAAGAGCAACACCTCTCAAACAAAAGGGTTCAGTGGTGGAGCACATTGAGGACTTCCAAAAAATTGAATATAAGGGTAGTTGATATATTCCGTAGAACACAAGATTGATGTCTTCATAGGGACTTTATGATAAATATCCAACATGAAGTTCGCATTTGGGAACTTGATTCATCGAGGAATGTATTCAAAGTTGGCAAGAAAAATTGAATGTAAAATTATGAGTGCTAGTATGTTACTTTTGTCGGAAAAGACCACTTTAGCTACGCATAACAAATAGCCCTAACATCAATTACGACTACCAATATCTTTAAATCTACAGTTAGTTGATCCAAAGAAAGCTGCACCAATCGAGATCTATGCATAAAAGACATTAAGCGGTGAAAATAAAATGTTGCTCCATGTATCCAATAGATAAGACAAGAACGATATATTTGAAAGAATTTTTGTATTAAAAGGGGCACCTGAGAGGAAAACAAGAAAGGTGTTTCCAATTCTCCTCAATGGGATGGGTTCTTGAAAGTCCTCATCATTTCAGATCTAAAATTTCTCTCTCTTGTTGGTGTAGAAAACCCAGACAAACATAGAACTCAAAGGGAGCTCACAAAGAAAATAATAGAGAATGTGACAATGATAATGGCTCAAAGTCAGACCAAGAGTATAGATCTAGAGTGATCTAATGCAAATGAAAGGTGACAAATGAATGAGAAAACCCTTCTATTTATAACAAAATATTGGGTCATTCTAGATCTTGGTGTATGATTAAAATAATATTAACCAAATCTAGATCCACCTTTTATGGAATATTTTATTATATTTGTTGGAGGGAAAAGGTATTTGACTTGTGTCAAATCTCTTTATTTGTAAATAATAAATAAATAAATGATTTATTTATTATTTTACGGAAGTGGTTGAATGATAATTAAATAAATAATTATTTATTTAATTATTTATAAATGATTTAGTCATATTTAACAAGGAATATTATTTAAATAATTATTCCTAGAAAATAATAAGATACATAAGGATTTATCTAATTAATTTCCTTGTTTTGGGTTAAATATAACTTGGAATAATAATTAAATTATTGTTTAATTGATTATTCCATAAGGAAAATCAAACAATTGAAAGATTTGTTTAATATTTCCTTTTCGGGTTTCCTATTTGGACCATAAACAATTTAATAAATGTGTTTTATTAAGTTATTTTACATAGCGAAAGCAATTTTACTTGGGGTAAAATTGGTCTTACGTGGTGTACTTGGGTCCATCTAATGATAACAGGTTAGATGACCAAAAAATGGTGTAACAATGAGAAAAAATGAATCCTACCACTAACATATATAAAGATGGAAGTGTTGCTACTCCTAGGCTTCCACAACCTACAAGGTTTACACCACAAAAGTTGAAAGAAAACAGAGCCAAAAGGCTTTGCTATAGTTGTGATAGAAAATACACTAAAGGTCATTAGTGTGCTGGGAAGAAATCATTTTACATAGATTGTGAAGAGGAGGAAGAAAATGAACAAGAAAATTCAAAAGAAGAGGATATAGACCAGGAACCAACCCTAGAAGAAGAAGAAATGAGTCCAACCATATCATGTAATGCATTGTAAGGAATTATCACTCCTCAAACTCTCAAGATAGAAGGACATATCAAGAAGAAAAAGGTTATAGTGTTGATTGATTCGAGTAGTACCCATAATTTTATTCATTGTAAGGTAGCAAAGGAATTGAATTGTTTCCTATACCCAAGACCAAAATGGCAAGTGATGGTTGCAAATGGAGGAACTATAAATTTCTCTGGAAAATGCCATAATATCAAGATAACCATGGGGGAATACGTATTGAATATTCCAATGCTTTCCATTCAAATGGGAGGTGTTGATGTTGTACTAGGAGTACAATGGTTACAATCTTTGAGGACGGTAGCTTTTAATTTTCAAGAACTTTTCTTGAAATTTTTTCAGAAGGAGAGAAAATTGAATTACGGGGTATCGCAGGGAATCCAGGAAATATAATAAGCCCTAATGTCATGACAAATATTATGAAGAAATAACAACAAGGTGTAATTGCACAATTATGCTCACTAGAAGTTCCAACATCAAAATCATCTATTTCTCTAGATCTCCAACAAGTCTTGGAAAATCAGTTCAAGGTGTTTGAAACTCCCAAAGGACACCCTCCTATTCGTGATCATGATCATGCTATTCATTTGATTCCAAGAAGTGTTCCTCCTAACATCAGGCCTTAGAGATATCCTTATGTCCAAAAGAGTGAAATTGAACGTATGATTGCAGAAATGTTAGAGGCTGGTATAATTCAACGTAGTCAAAGTTCTTTCTCTGCTCCAGTAGTATTGGTGCACAAGAAGGATGGATCATGGTGCATGTGTCTAGATTATAGGGAGCTTAATAAGCTCACTATTAAAGATAAAATTCCCATTCCCTCGATTTATGAATTTTTGATTAATTACATGGAGAAAATTATTTTACCAAGTTGGATCTTCATCCAGGATATCATCAAATTAGAGTGAAGACTGAAAATATTTTGAAAACATCGTTTCGAACTCATGAGGTTCATTATGAATTTTTGGTCATGCCTTTTGGCCTTACCAATGCACCTTCTACATTTCAAGGGTTGATGAACTCCATTTTCAAACCCTTCCTTAGAAAATTTGTGCTGGTATTTTTTTATGACATAGTAATCTATAATATGTCTTGGAAGGATCATGTTCAACATGTTGACAAGGTGCTCAAACTATTGGAGGAGAAACAATTAAATTCAAAAATATCCAAATGTTTCTTTGGAGTACAAGAGGTGGAATATCTGGGTCATAGTGTATCTCACGAGGGTGTTAAGGCAGACCCTAAAAAAATCCAATCCATTAAGGAATGGAAAGTCCCCATAATCATAAAAATGTTGCGAGGATTTATCGGGTTAACAAGGTATTATTGTAAGTTTGTTAAGAATTATGGGAGAATAGCAGCACCTCTAACAACATTATTGAAGAAATATGCATTTGCATGGACTCCTAAAGTAACTAAGGCCTTTGAACATCTTAAAGAGTCAATGTGCCTAGCACCAGTCTTATCTATGCCAGACTTCACAAAACCCTTTATTGTGCAATGTGATGCCTCAGGAAATGGAACTGGTGTTGTTTTAATGCAAGAAGGAAGACCCATTTCTTTTGAAAGTCGTCCAATCAAAGGAAAGTATCTACAAAAAACTATTTATGAGAAGGAAATGTTGGCAACACTATATGTACTAAATAAATTGCAACTTTAGCTACTAGGAAGACACTTCAAGGTAAAAACTTACCATGATAGTGTTAAACACTTTTTGGAAAAAAATACTATCTTCAGAAGAGCAAAAAAAATGGGTCATAAAGTTTTTGGGTTATGACTTTGAAATCGTCTACAAAAAAGGGAAGATAAATGTTGTTGTACATGCACTCTCAAGAAAGGATGAAGAGGTGAAGGAATTTCTTTGTGCCATTTCTATTATCCAACCATATTGGATAACCGAAACAAGGGATGAACGGAAGAAGGACGAAGAAGTGTGGACACTCATTGAAAAGTTGCAGAAAGATCCCAGTACATATGATACATTTATTTGGAAAAATGATTCCTTATGGTAGAAAGATTGGTTATATATTTGCGAGAATTCCCAGCTAAAACAAAATATTCTTTTGGAATTACACACTTCTCCTTTAGGAGGACACTCAGGATTTTTAAAAACCTACCATAGGGTGTAGAAAGAATTTCATTGGGATGGCCTTAAATATGATATTCAAAATTTTGTGCCAAAATTTTTGGTTTTCCAGCAAGAAAAAGTTGAGATAATTAAGACCCCGGGTCTTCCACAACATTTATCCATTCCAAGTCAATGTTGGGAGGAGAATTCAATGGATTTTATCACAGGTTTACTTAAGTCGGAAGGAAAGAGTGTCATCATGGTGGTAGTTGATAGACTTTCCAAGTATGCACACCTTTGTGCACTATCTCATCCATTTAAAGCAAGTATAGTTGCTACTACATTTATGGAAACAATTCAAAAGCTACATGGAAACCCAAAGATTATTGTAAGTGACAGAAACCCCGTTTTTACTGGAAATTTTTTACGGGAATTATTTTCTTGTTTGGGTACTCAACTAGCTCATAGCTCATCTTATCATCCTAAATCCGATGGTCAAACTGAAATAGTGAATAAATGTTTGGAAGGATATCTTCATTTTTTTGTATCTGATAAGCAAACACAATGGGTCAAGTGGTTACCTCTCACTAAATGGTGGTATAACACTTCCTTTCATACTGCAGCAAAAATAACCCCATTTATGGCACTTTATGGATATCATCCACCATCTGTCACATCATCTTTAAGAGAAAATTATAAGGTTCAATTAGTGGAAGATCACATCGAGCATCAACAAGAAGTTCTCCAACTCTTAAAGGATAACCTAAATTTTCCACAAAGTCAAATGAAACAACAGGCAGATCAACATCACATCAAGAGAAGTTTTGATGTAGGAGACTGGGTATTTTTACGGCTACAACCATACAAACAAATGTCCCTCAAGCAAGCTAAGAAGGATAATAAATTATCGCCAAAGTACTATGGTCCTTACAAGGTGTTGCAAAACGTTGGTACTATGGCATACAAATTGGAGCTTACTGCTTCTTCGCGATTGCATCCAATTTTCCATGTTTTATGCTTAAATAAGGTTATAGGGGACAACCTTCGAGTTCAAACAATATTGCCAGAACTTGATGAGGAAGGAAAAATCATATTGGAACCTGAAGCAGTCACAGAAACAAGAACTCTAAAGCTATAAAATTGATCAATTTCATAGTATATCATCAAATGGAAGAACTTACCCACTGAATATTCTACATGGGAGGATGAGAATTTTATACAGAAGTATCCAGAGCTACTCAAGCATTGTGGACAACACTTTTTTGATGGAGAGGGGCATGTTAGGTCCATACATTACTAGTGTAGTCCCTTATTATTGTTAGTGTAACCCCCTTATTATTATTGTTGTACCCCTGTAGCCCCAATATTGTTATTATTGTGCCCTTACATTATTATTGTTAAGACAGCTAGGATTATATTGTGACCCCATGGACTCCTATATATAGAAGGGGGTTTTGTCATTTGTATCATCCAATAAATTTTCATTTATGTAATGTATTGGAGGTTCCCCCTCGAAGTGGCTATTTCAAAGGCGTTGATCTCTCTTTCTTCTATTTTTGGAGATGGTTTCATAAGAAACGTGCTCCATACACATCACAACATCTTGCCCATAAACTAACCTGAAGGTTGTCTGACATGTCAAATTCCTACATGTGGTCCTATAAGCCCATAACACAGCTATAATTCTAAGGTCCCTGTCATCTCTATTCACATTGCATACCTTAGTAAGTGCATTCTCTAAAATCTTATTAAATTCTTCCACTGTTCCATTTCCCCGAGGGTGATAGGGATTACTCTTCTGATGATAAGCTTGGAACTACTGACTCAATGCTTCAATAGTCTTATTTAGGAAGTGTGAACCTTCCTCACTCATAAAAATCTTCGACATCCAAATCTAGATAATATGTGCTCAAAAATAAACTTTGCTGCAATTTTTGCGTTGCAGTCCCTTACAGGATTTTCTTTGACCCATATTTTCAAGTAATCAATTGTTGTAATTATGTACCTCGCACTAATCCTCTTTCCAGGTGGGTTGATTGGTCCAACAAAATAAATGGACCACTTATCAAAATCCTATAATGTAGATTATGGTACCAATGGAATCTCATATCTTCTTGAATGATTCCCTGCCCTTTGACACACGTCAAATAGTAAACAATACTCTTTTTCATCTTTATGTAGTGTCGGACACCACATTCATGCTCTCAAAATATTCTACGCAATAACTTTTCTTGCATCGTGTCCACCAATTGTGCCTCCATGAGCTTCTGCTAGAATCATCTATATTTCATGTTCAAGAGCATATCTTCATAGTATATCATATGGTCCCATATTATATAAGTGTCCCGCTATCAATGAAAATTCAACTACCTTAATCACTAATTATTTATTTTGCTACGTAGTATACTATGAAGGAGCCATTCTTGTGGTAAAAAACTGAATGATATCTGTGAAGTGGTCATCTTCCACACTTATTACAAATAACTGCATATCATGGATATTATCTTTGATGATGGTTGTTTCTCCTCCTATTTCCAGTCTTGACATATGGTCGGGTCCTGCATTCATTCTCCCTGGTTTAACAATGATCTCAAAGTCATATTCCTGGAACAACATCAACCATATGCAAATCGTTCCTCCTAATACAAGCTTATTAACTAAATACTTAAGTGTGGAATGATCCGTAAACATATTAAAGTGCGACCCTAGCAAATAATATCTAAACTTCTGCAAAGGATACACCATGGCTAGTCCTTCCCTTTATGTAGTGGTGTAATTCTTTTCTGATTTAGATAACTTCCTACTTTCAAAAGATATAGGATGATCAATCTCTCCTACACCAGGTTGTGCCAATACCACTCCCAAAGCTATACTAGAAGCATCTACATGGACATGGAATTCCCTATTCCAATCAGGGAATAATAGTATAGGTGCAACTACCATGCTTTCTTTTAATATGTCAAGGTTCTTTTGACATTCTTCATTCCACTGAAAATTTTCATCCTTTTTCAATAATTTCTCCATAGGCGTAGTGATCTGCACACACCCCTTGATGAATTTTTTGTAATACCCAGTATGTACCAATGTAGTGTGAAGATGGCTTACTATCTTCGATGGAGGCAAGTTCACAATGATAACAATCTTAGCAGGGTCCACTATTAGTCCTTTCTTGCAAATAATATGTCCCAATAATATGTGGAAGGGTGCACAAAATATTCACTTCTTTAAATTCAAAGGGATCTGATACTGTCTACATGTGTTGAGCATGAGACTTAAAATCCCAACATGTTTACTCAACAATCCAAATATTGTCCAATCATCAAAGTATACCTCCAAAAAATTGTGGATGTACTCCTTAAAAGATGCGATCACCACCCTAGAAAATATAGAAGGGGAATTTTTCAGTCCAAAAGCCATTACTGTATATTGATATGATCCCCATTCTATAGAAAATGTGGTCTTATGCCAATCTTCAGGTGCAATCCTAATCTGATGATAAATTTTGAATCCATTCGTAAATGAGTAAGATTCATGTCCTTCTACATTTTCCAACACTTCATCTGTGAAAGGGGTAGGGAAGGGATCATGTAAACATGCATCATTCAACTTTCTCAGCTCAACGCAAATCCTAATTTCGACCTAAGTCTTCTTTTCTTGCACCACCATAGGACTCACCCATTATGAATCTTCTACAAGTTTAATAATTCCTGGTGCTATCATCTTATGAAGCTCTATTTTCACTTTCTCCTTAATTAGGGGAATTTTTAGGTCTAAAATGGGTCTCCTAATGAAATTATAAAATAATATTGAAAATAATAAAATAATAATAGATTACAACGTCAAATTTTAGAGGGAAAAAAGGAAAAACTATTTTTTCAACTCATATTTCAACTTATCTCCCTCTGGGTTTACTCAAATTTCAAGCGGAAACACTCGTTGGATGCATAATTTGATTCCTCATCCAAGGAGTACCAATGTTCCATACTTTCGATGAACCCTATTATACGAAAAATGAGAAATACACGAGAAACATGATTGCAATCACGTTTTTGCATGTATTTCTAATTTTTCATGTACCAAGGTTCATCGAAAGTATGAAACATGGGTAATGCTTGGATGAGTAATTAAATTTTTCATCCAACAAGTATTCTCGCTCGAAATTTGAGTAAAGCCTTAGGGAGATAAGTTGAAAATACGAGTTGAAAAATTAGTTTTATTATTTTATTATTTTTTAATATTTGTACTTTTTTACTCCAAAAATGGTGAATCATCCCCCATGGTTGACATCATCATCTTCAATCTTATTGGTTCTTATAAAGTGTATTTTGGTTGTACATTTTTCTTAGGAGGCCCATTTTAGACCTCAAAATTCCCCTAATGATACTTTGGGTGCAGTCTGTAAGGTCTTTGTTTTACTGGCTTCGTATCAGGCTTAAGATGAATCTTCATGACCCATAGATCTCCAATTATGCCCTTGATTTTTGAAAACCTGGAAGGAAACACTTCTTGATATTCATGAATTAACTATGTAACTTTACTAATTGTTTCTTCATCCTAGTAATCTCCTATTGTTGCAAACTTGGGTTCCTTCTTTGATCCTATGTTTACCTTCTTGGTCTTCAATGGTTTCGTTATGTGGGGTATATCTATCTCAGGTACAATGAATTTGCAATTTCCCTTTGATTGTGCTATGTCTATATTTCGAGGATCTTCTTCTTCTCCATTTGCAATAATGTTATAGCATTCCAAATAATGTTCTATCGGTACAAGCCAATTAGGTTGCTGCCATGTCAGCGAGGTGGCATTCTCTAATATCTTCTTCCTAAATGACTAAAGGGCCCAATCTATGTAGGGGAAATCATCCTGAAGGCTGAATGTTAATATGAAGCCATCAACCATGTCTACCCAATTCTCGGTACCATGTCGAAGCTCTGTTTCAAGGTACCAGTTCTTAGGGATTGTCTCAAATGTATGAATGAATTTATGCACCCACTCTTTGTATGGAATATCCTTCCATACTGAGGTGCATAGTTGGATATGATCCCTAGGAATATTTTTACCATCATATTTTATCTCTTTCTATCTGTCCAAACCTTATCCACATCAATCTTCTACATTCCTACCAACCTCCTATATTCTTCTTGTGTGCATTCCACCATATAGTAGGGGCAAATTCAAGGGCTATATCCAAGGCTAAGAACCTTTGATTTTTTGGGAATTTTTATTCATAATCATTAAGAAAATTATTCACATCACCTAAGGCATCATAAGAAGGCATGTTACATACCTTAGACATCATACAATGAATTGATTTGGTAATTCTTAAACAACACCTTGTAGATACTTCATGCATCCTATTATGTCAATTCTCCAACTCTTCTTTCGACTCTGAAGTGCAAGGACTATCATGCTCCAAACTCAACTTGCCTTCTACAGTAGATTTAGCCCAATATTGTTCCTTCATTCTCATTTGATAGATATTTCCTATGTTTGTTGCACACTATTCTTGTTTGACTGGTTTTGTGTATCGTAATCCTTCTGATGGATCCAAGGGAACAATTACTCTCATATTGTTTCCTTCAAATATCACCTGTCTCTTCTTCAGATTAATTATGGCCATATTTTCAAATGACCAGTCAAGTCCAAGAAATGCAGGGTAAGGGTTAATGTCATCAACAATATCTATTACTTTAAAATCAACATTAGTGCGAACTCCTTTATTATCCACTGTGACACCTAGTAGTATTCCCATAAGGAAGATATTTTTTTGATTTTCCATTCTTAACTGAATAGGTGACCACTGTAGCTTCGAATTACCCATTAATTTCCATGTCTACTTCATCAAGACATCAACATCAAATCCCACCAGAATAAATTGATCCATCTTATATTTTCCTACGTGCACATTGAGCCTCATCTCTCTTCTAGTTCTCTTATGTCACTGCAAATTATGGACTGCATGCATCTCACTTCATGGTGTTCCTTTTGATGCACATGAATCTATCTACTCCTCCAACCCTTATACAGCCTTTGGATCCCTTAAAAATTTTATACAATTCTGTATAAAATACCTTAAAATACTTACTTGGCTTGCCGCACCTTGGTCTTGTGTCAAAGCTCGATTCTCCATCAAATCTGATGAATCGTCGCAATAACTCCTATGATCTAGATTTGGCTATGCATTAGAGGTCGAAGTTACAACATCCATAAAACTCTTCTTTGCTTCCATAAATGTTTCTTTTTCTTTCTGAATATAAATAATAGGATCTTTATCAAGATTCTTTTTAACCCATGCACCTTCAAATTCCTTCTTTTCATTCACCTTATCACTACTACTCGCAGCTCCACTTCTAGTGACAATATTAACTCGAGGTTCATCCATCCTCCTTTCAGTAGTCATAATTTTAATGTCCTATCTCAGTTGATGGTTCCTTTTTTATTGCATATTTTCCATAAGTACAGGGCATTATTCAGTTACATGGTCAAAGGATTTACAATACTTACATGTCATTGTGGGGTTCTAGAATTCTCTTGAAAAATGACCTGGCTAGCCACAGTTATAGAAAATGATCTATCCATGTCCTCTACTATCTCCACCACCTCAACCTCTTCCTTAGTAACCTCCTTGACCATTATGTTCTCCATTTTCCTCATGTCCATGCTATTATGTTGGCATTATATAAGTGTCAGCATTGCGCTCCATCATTAGGTCATAAGCCCGACAATTATTCTCATCATGTCCAACTGATTTACAAAATTTGAAAAATAGATTCCTTGGTGTCTGCACATATTTATACTTAGCAGTCTTCTTAGTGACGTTGGCCTCTAGCCTTAAATATTCCGCACCATAGGCTAGATCTCACATTCAAGGGATTAGGTGCTCCACTAGACATGTAATCCATGAAAATAGGGCATTATTCCTTGGAAAGGCCCTCTGATCTGCACTTCATACACCAGAATTCTTCTCTAACTTACTTTTCTTGATGTATTGTATATGCAGGGTGATTTTTTTCCAAATACTGTTGAATCTGTTGCATACATACATTGGTATCTCCTATGGGAGAAGCTTTCAATTTCATCGCAATCTCTAGAGCTTCGGCTTGAGTTCATATCTTTTGTTGCATCAATGAAAATCCGATATGTGGTAGCAACATAACTATAAACCATTATTAATGTTGTTGCAGAGCTTTTTTAAAGCTGACCTAATCCAATAACAGCTTAAACATCTGATATAACTCCCAAACAGACTCAATAGGTTTTTGTTTTATTTCTTTCAACTCGGTGATGCAGTGTGACTGAGACTTCGAATTCTTAAAATCTCCTACTAGTGTTGTTTTAATATATGCAAACATTTTGTTCTGATTAGTTGAATAATTCATATACCACGTCAATGATCTATATTTTAGTGTTGTAACGAGCTACACCTTCTTTATATTCTAATCGTTGATCTACTTCACGGTGTAGAAATTATAGAAACAATATGTGTACCAATGGATTCAATCTCATCATGCAATATTCTAGAGAAAGATACTAAATCCTTCTACAATTAATTTGCAGAAATTAAAAACGATCGCACAATCACACCGAGTAAGAGAAAGAATCAAATCCACAACACATGAAATTTTCTAGGGAAATAAATATGCTCAAAACCCCTCTATCTTTATTGATAAAACCAAGGAATCATGAAACAATCACAATTCACTCTTCTCACAAGAGTCTGTTGCACTCTACCAATTGTCCCACACTGATCTCGACAAAATTGACCAATAGCTAGCCAATTTCATGCCTTTGCTCAGCCTGCCTTGCTTGCACAATTATAAGAACAATTGATCCCTATTAATTAGGAAGTTCAACCTTCCAAAACTGCGCAATACATCATGGGAAATTGTAGGTTTTAACCCTGTATAGAAATTATCTGCAAACGAATCTTAAAGACAGAAAATAAACAGTAGAGAGAGCATAAAACATAAAACAGATAAACACAGAGATATTCCCCTGGATCCCAAAGTGGGATGACCAACTTGATTTTTCATTATATTCCTTTTAGTGTTACAACATATATATATATACATGTCGAAACATACATAAACCCAAATCCATTAACCCTGGATTAGAACATAACCACAGTTCCATTGAACGGATCTACGAAATACCAGGGGCCGAAAACCATCGTACCCCAAAACCATGTGCAAACCCATGCACAAAACCATGGGCAGATCTGCCCACCAGAAAATAAGGACCAAAACAAATTTTTCGGGGCGCTGCCCTGGACCCCAACAGGGGGGGCTATCGACCCCCTGTCACCCCCCCATGCGTGATTAGTCGTGGAAAGAATATAACACATACCCAACATTCTCCCACTTCTTGTTTTCTTTCCACAAGGGGCCACAGGAGAGCTTAGTCATTAGCCCAGTTCTACAACACCCATTGTTTCTCTACACCAAGAGAACTTCTAAGTGCTTACAGACTTCATCAATGCATCTGAAACATTCTTCATAATGTCCACCTTTACCAGCAACACCCTTTTAGCCTCAACCATATCTCTCACAAAGTGATATTGAACATCAATGTTCTTTTTCTTTGAATGATAAGCAGGGTTCTTAGCCAAGAAAATTGCACTTTGGCTATCACAATCTATACTTATAGCTTGCTGCACCAACCCCATACTTGAACACAATCTCTGCAACCAAAATTATTCCTTTCTTGCATGAGTGGCTCTTATGTATTCAGCCTCTGTAGTTGAAAGAGCCTCTACAGACTGTCTTTTACTCATCCAACTGACTGCACCTCCAAATAGGCTAAACACATACCCACTTTTAGATCTTCTTTGGTCTATATCTCCAGCCCAGTCTGCATCAACAAAACCATGAATGTCCAACACTTTTTCAAATCTTGGTCTTCCCTGGTAGCTCAATCCATAATCACTAGAGCCACGTAAATATCTAAAAACCCACTTCACTGTTGTCCAGTGCTCCTTCCCTGGGTTTGACATAAACCTGCTCAATACTCAGACTGCATGTGCAATGTCTGGTCTAGTATAGACCATTACATACATCAGGGTACCCATTGCACTTGCATATGGAACACGGGACATATCCTTCTCTTCTTCTTGTGTCTTGGGACACTGTTCAATACACAACTTTTTACCTATAAGAATCAGAACATTCATCAGTTTACTATCCTGCATATTGAACCTCTGCAATATAGTCTCAACATACTTCCTCTATTTTAACCAAAGCTTCCTCTTTGCCCGATCTCTCTTAATTTCCATGCCCAAAATATAGTTTTCAGCGCCAATATCCTTCATGTCGAATTTGGAGAATAGTTGGGTCTTCAAATCTTGGATAATTTCTTTGTCATTTCCAATCAACAACATATCATCCACATACAGGATGAAATAAATAACATGATCACCAATTAATTTAAAATAAACACAGTGATCCTCCTTGCTTCTGTTGAAGCCAAGTCCCCGTATGCAGGTATCACATTTCTGATACCACATCCTTGGTGACTGTTTTAACCCATACAGAGACTTCTTTAACTTGCATACTAGTTCTTTCTTCCCCTTCACCATAAATCCTTCAGGTTTTTTCATGTAGATCTCCTCTTCCGGATCCCCGTGAAGAAATGTTGTCTTCACATCCTTCTATTATACCTCAAAATCAAATTCAGCAGCAACAAATAAAATTAATCTAATCGAAGTAACTTTGGAAACAAGAGAAAAAAGATCACCAAAATCAATTCTTGGCACTTGGGAATAACCTTTTGCTACCAGCTGAGCTTTGTATTTCTCCACCTTGCCTTCTACATTCATATTCTTCTTAAACACCCATTTTCTCCCAATGGGCTTCCTTCTAGCTGGCAACTCCACCAGATCCCATGCCTCATTTTTATGCAAGAATGCCATTTCACCAACCATGGCCTCCTTCCAGAGTTTTCCATCCTCTGAATCTACTGCCTCCTTGACAGTTCTGGGATCATCATCAGTTTTAGTTAAAGAAAAATATGAACAGAAAGTAGATGGACTATACCTTTCTGGTTGTCTTCTTTCTCGAGCTGATCTTCTTACAGTTGGAGTTTGTGGCTCTTCCTTTTCCGAGTCTTCTTCTGTTGTAGAGTCTGATTCATCCTCCTTTAGCTCAAACTCTATCTTCTTAGGTTCCTTTGGTAGGACTTCGTGTTTAACAACATCTTTCACCTCTCTAAACACCACATCTCGGTTGTACACAACCTTCCTTGTTTCTGGGTTCCAAAGCTTGTAACCCTTTAAACCATCCTTATACCCAATAAAGAT
>JAXQQM020069877.1:0-11475 GCA_034641835.2 Pinus albicaulis
TGTTAGCACCCAATCTGAACCTCAGGCTGAAAAAGGCAAAATTAGGGTAACAACTAAACCACGCTCAACCTTGTAGCTAGCCCTACAAGGACAGGAGAGGGCTCTCTCCGTAGAATAGATATTCAATAAAATGGTAATGAACTGATTTTAGGCTAGGTATATAAATGGGGAAAAAGAGTTTTGATGAATTACTGAAATTTCAGGGATGTATGGGACAAGAGGACAATATGAACTGAGGAATTAAATCGGGATACTGAATATTTCATAGGGCAAGATAGGCAGGAGGTTTAGCAATCAAGTCTAAATAAGATGAAATGGAAAGACTGTTGAGAATCTGAAAAGGGCATAATAAATGAATCCTTTTCAAACAGAAGAAAATACACAGAGTATGAATGATTCCCCAAGGCAGAGCATATAAAATGGATTCTACCTTTCTAACTTGAAAACATTCAATTGGAGATGTTAATGAATGAATGGTGTAACATAACAATGTACATATGAAACATAAAGGAGAAACATATGCTAAAACTCATACCACATGAATCCCATAAATCAGAGCTGCATCACTTTATTTAATTCCCTGCCAAACTGTACAACGGAGCGCAGAGCTCACTGCCACACTATTCCACTACTTCTGGGTTTTCAGACCTCAGACCTTTGTTTACAAATAATTAGAATTTACAATAAATAGACGAATTTTTCCGGAATACAAATCGATGGAAGGGAAGAAATCACAACTGAAGATAGAAGGCCAAAAGCCAACAGTCTCTTCGTAAAGGAAGAGCTGCATTACATCTGGCCAGTGAGAAGGCAAAAAATTGTAACGTAGATTTCTCTACAATGTAACTGAAGATGTGACTATTACAATTTGGGTCTTGGCCTCTGGCTGTCGCTTTGCTTTCCATTATTCCTTTTGAATAACTGGCTTTTAATAAGATTCCGTTGCAGTAAACTGGAATAAACTGAAATAATGCCTTACGTGAAGGGAAATAGTGAATAAGAAGGAAGGGAGAGGAGGCGGGACCAGCATCTTAATCACAATCGGGATCGGGGAGCGGGAAAATATATACAAAATAAAACTTTCGATGCGGTTGGATTAAACCATGGGAAGTCCTTTAATAAATGTAATAAAATGCGATTTTGGGACTTACAAAGGGGAAAGGGCCTTTATATTATAATGGGGAGTAAGCGCTGTATGGTGGGCCCGGGGATAAAATCGCAATCGCAATATTGGAATTTGCGATGGAAATTTTTACGACGGGGATTTTGCGACGAGAATTTTGCGATGGATTTTGTGATGGGAATTTTGCGATGGGAATTTGCGATGGGAATTTGTGATGGGAATTTTGCGACGGGGATTTTGCGACGGGAATTTTGCAACGGGGATTTTTGCGATGGGAATTTTGCGATGGGAATTTGCGATGGGAATTTACGACGAGAATTTTGCGATGGGAATTTTACGATGATCGCACATCGCACATCGCAAATTCCACATCAACAAGACACTTGAATCTCTAAACTTGCGATCTTGCGATTTTGCGCTAAAGTGGTGGGGTTTATATATATGATATAACTTTGTTATAAAGTTTGTGGGGTATTGGTCGGAGAAGTGTTTAAGGGGAGGGACTTTGTAATATGAAGTTTTTTATTATAAAGTCCAAAGGCATGGAGAGGAAGTGGTTGGGTAATAAAATCGCATATTTTATTAAATGATTTACAATGCGATATTATAATTGGAAGGGGGAAGGAATGGGTTTTTAAAGGGATTTGAACATAAAGTTAAAGGGGAAACATGGGAAATAGGTGGGGCTTAGGGAATAGAGGGCTTTTACTTCACTTAAGCACAAAATTCAATCCAAAAGCTAGTTTTGAGAGTGTAGTATACCGTTGGAAAGATCTTTCCGAGCTCTTTCTGATGGATCTGCTTTGAAGATGATTTGGCACTGAACATACTACGAAAAAATTCTCTGAAGGCAGAGACATCACTTTGTGGAGATAACAGCTTCTGAATTGTGGCTGAAAGGCAAAGTATCATGTCTTCACCTCAAAACATGGTTTTGAGGTGAAGCTTGCATCAAACCAAACAAATGATATCTTTGATCTTCCTGGTGCTATGAATTTGTATTTGTTGACTTCCTCATGACTTCGTTGATCTTTATTTGACACTTGACTCATTAATTTGACCATGGCGAGACCTTAGAGACTAATGAGGCCCATCCTATGACCTACTAATATGATTTTGAGAATGAAAGTGACAAATGACTGAAGATCATAGGAAGGAAAATCAGCAAGTACCTCATGAGGTAAAAATGGTAACAAATTACTACCATCAATGAATCCATGACCTAACGGAATGGCGAAATTGATTATTATGGGACTCCTAATATGCAAATGCAAAAGAGAAATTTTGATCACTGATGGCAGTATGATTAGAGTGACACTAACATTGGCTCCAATGGGGATGGTAGCTCCTTGGAGGTGCCAAGAACACCATAGAACAAGTAGCCTTATCCATTGGGCATGGAGTCAAAATACTGAATAACTGACACAATGCATACTGACACTGACTCAAGACTAAGACTGAAAAACTGAAATAAACCAAACCATACACATATCATTCAAGTTTTATAGCCTTCACTTCGGGCCCCAAAGTTCAATGGCTGTGTACTCTGAACTCTGATAAACATAACATGGTATATACAATGATGATGACATATATCCTGATCCTTTGTTTTCAACAATGGTAGTGCTTCAAAAGCCTACCATTTACTGCTCCTCCAGGACAATTTTGGCCATCCATTTCTGAAAGAAAGAAGGCATTCTGTCCTCTGTAAGCTGAGATCTTGTATGGTCCTTTCCACAGATTGTCGAACTTACCATGCTTCCCTTTGTCTTCATTTCTGGCATCCCATTTCAACACTATATCATCCAGCTGAAACTTTTCTGCCTTTGTCTTCCTGTCATAGATATTTTTAATTTTCTCCTGCAACTGAATAACGTTATGTGACACTTCCTCTCTTGTTTGTTGAAGGTGGATCATTTGATTGATTCTTTGCTGATTTTCATTGTCCTCGCTACCAACTTCTTGCAATAATTTCATAACTGGGGCTATAAGGGATGTAGGAAAGACAGCTTCAGTACCATAAACCAGCTCAAATGGTGACATACCTATTGATCTTTTACTGCTAACTTTGTCTGCCCACAATGCGTTGATGAGATTTCGGTGCCAATTTATTTTGTTTGCCTCCAACATTTTTTTAATTATATTCACCAATGATTTGTTAGATGACTCAGCCAGGCCGTTTCCTTGTGGATAATAAGCTGTCTAATGGCCCAGCGCGATGTTGTATTTGTGACAAAAGTCAATCATTTTCTTGGATCTGAATGTTGCTACATTGTCTGTTACGATTTTACAGGGGCAGCCAAAACGAGATAGAATATTCGATTCCAAGAATTGAATTATTACCGCGTCTGTTGCTTGCCTGGATGGGATGGCCTCGATTCATTTAGTAAAGTAATCTGTCCCTGTCAAGATCCATCGGTGTTGTGTTGAGGACGCGGGATGAATCTCCCCTATAAAATCGAGCCCCCACTGCTGAAAGGGTGCGTTCACTGAAACTGGTTTCAAAGGAAGTGGAAGCAATTTCTTCTTCCCTTGGAAGATTTGGAATTCGTGACATGTCATCACTGTCTTATATAAATCAGAAAATAACATGGGCCAATAATATCCTGCTCTCAATATCTTGTTAGCTGTAGTATTCCAAAACAAGTGACCACCGCAGTCGCCTCTATGAAACTCGTGCATTACCTTCTACGCTTCTTCTTCAACCAAACAATTGAGAAGAACGCCTCCTGGATCTTTCCAATATAGAGTGATGTCTAAAATGCAGTATTTTGCAGATTTTAGCTTCAGAGATCTACCTTTTCTCTTGGACATGCCCGTAGGAGGAGACGAATGCTGAAGGATATAGACGATATCTGAATACCATGGGGACTGTAGAAAAATGTCTGCAATTGGAACCAGCAAACCTTCATCTTCCTCTTCTACCACTACTATTAAAAGGTTTATATCTAAGGCGTGCAGATTTGATTGGGCCATCAATTTCGCCAAGTCTTGGCCTTTGATCAATTTCGTGGGCTTGATCTCCAGATCATACTCCAACATGGCTGCTATCCACTTACCTCTTCGACCTTCTGGATCAGTTTGCATCAACACCTCCTTCACTGCTGCGTTTGGGACATATGCTATTGTATGTGAATGCAGAATATAGACCCTGAAATCCTTCAATGCTTTGATAAGGGCCAATGCCTGTTTTTCAATGATATTATACCTCAAAGCAGCATCTCTAATAGTTCTACTGAAAAAGGAAATTGGCTTTTCAATCTCGTCTCTCTTTTGCATTAAAACAGCCGCTAAAGTATGCTTAGATGCAAATGAAAATATGATAAAGTCTTGAGTGTAGTCAGGACTGATAAAAAATGGGGCATTGGACAAAACAAAATTTACCAGATTGAATGATTTGATAGCCTCCTCACTCCATTTAACAGTGCTGTCTTTCTTTAACATATTAGTCATTTCCCTCAAATGCTCAGCCAGATTGGGTATAAATTGACGTAAGAAGTTCATCTTACCATTGAATGCTTGGATCCCCTTCTTGTTTCGTGGCAGGTCTATGAGTTGGATTGCCTCCACTCTAGCTGGATCGATGCGAATACCATCTTTGGAGATGATATGTCCCAGCAGCTTGCCTTCATCCATGGCGAAGAGGCACTTCTTGGGATTGAGAGAAATTCCGAACTTTCTGCATCGCTGAAAAACAACTCTCAAATGGTACAAATGCTCATCATCTGATCCTGAAAACACTGTCAAATCATCCAAATAGACAACGAGAAAAACATCTTTTTCATTTGCAAAGGCGATGTCCATTGCACGTTGGAAAGTATCTCCTGCATTATTCATTCCGAAAGGCATTTTGGCATACTGGAAGGTTCCCCAGGGTGTTGTGAAGGCAGTTTTATCTTGGTCCTTCTCATGCACCAAGATTTGGTTGTAGCCTGAGTAGCCATCAAGTAATGACATCCTGGATGCTCCAACTACTCTCTACAGAATATGGTCCATTTTCGGAAGTGGATAATTATCCTTTAAGGAAGCCTTATTCAAGTTCCGAAAATCTATGCACAACCTTATTTCTCCAGTCTTCTTACGTACCGGGACCAAATTTGAAATCCAGTCAGAAAATATAATGGGGACTATGATACCAGCTTTGTATAATCTGTTTACCTCTTTTTCAATGGATGGCAGCAGCTTTGGATTGATTCTTCTTAGCTTCTGTCTGAATGGCTTTTGATCTGGCTTGATAGGAATAGTATGCTGGATTATGTTCCTATCATACACTTTCAAATCTGAATAATCCCATGCAAATACATCAGAAAATTCAGAAAGCAACTTCACATACTTGTCCTTCGCTTCAGGGGACAATGTCTTTGACAATTTCACGAACTTGGGCTGATCAGGTGTTCCAAGATTCACATCTTCAACTCCTTTCTCTGTGGGCACCAAGCTTGGCTTCTTTGCAACATCGTCCTGATCAAACAACTCCTCTAGAGGTATGATACCTCTAGGAATTACGTTATCTTTCAGCTGTAATATGTCCATCTGGTTTGTTTCCATTTCTTGATCATCCACTACATACTCACCTTCTATGAGAGTGTCCTTGAATTTTCCATCACCCTGCAAAAATGAATTTATCTCATTATCATCCCAAAATACTTGCCAATACCTCAAATTATCCAGAACAGCAGGCCTATGTTTGACATGGATTTCGAATTTGTTGCTGGGGTTCATCGGAATCTTCAGGTTACTTGCAGTAGTTGCAAGAGAATCAGCAATAAGATTCTGCATCCTGGGCACTGTTGTCAAAGTGTACTCTGGGAATGTCTTCAAAATGTCCAGAACTGCATTTCTGTATGCCCTCAGTCTTGGATGTTTAGCTTAGTACTCTCCTTTCACCTGCTTGATTATTAACTCAGAGTCACCATACACAGAAATCCTTTTTTCCTTCAACTTCTTCAAGATTTTGAGGCCTGCAATCAGAGCTTCATACTCTGCTTCATTGTTAGAGCATTCAAAAGCCAACTTGTAAGCACATACTCTAACATTACTAGGGACCTTCTCAGGTTGAAAAATAGGACTCCTAATCCATATTCTAATGCCAGCTCCATCGTTACCAACAGCTCCATCAAAATCCATACTCCACAGACCTTCTTCTTCTTCTTGTAGATGTTGAAAATTTGTTTCTTCCTCTTTTTTGCCTTGGCTAATTTCTGGCTGTTCATTATCCATTTGCTGCTGGCAGGTAGAAGGCTCAGAAGTACTTGCTACTTTGTCTTTTTCCTGTTTGAGGATTTCTCTGAAATTTTCTGAAATCTTAGGTATCTCCTCCACTTGTACCAACTGAACATCCTCATCATTTAAACCACCATCTGAATATAAGACAAAAGACTCTAAATCTGTGTGTACTGCATTGATGGGATGATTTACTAGCTTGTCTTTGCTAGTGATCATGTATTTCATTTTCTTTTCCCTATATAACTTTCTCAACTCACCAAACACAGGGATTGTGGCATAGGAGAAATCAAGCTGTATGGTCCCCTTAAGTTTGGCACCCCAAGACCTAGATAGGAGCATTCCAAACCTTGGTGGGACATCAGCAACAACTACATCCATCAAGACATTTTTGGCTGGGATTTGATCTAAAGACACTACTAAATCTTTGATGAGACCAATACAGTGGACCCTACTTGAATCAAAAGAGCACAAATCATGGTATTTTCTAGTAACATCAAGGCCTAACTTCTCCATGACAGCTTTGGGCATTAAATTATGGGAGGCCCCAGAGTCTAACATGGCATTATGCAAGATAAACTCATGTAACCTAAGATTGAGGTAAAAGGGGGGAACTTCATTTTCTTCAGACTCTTGTGTGGCTGGACCAAAAATAAGTTCGGGGTAGTCATCCTCCACATTAACCATATCAGAAAGAGGGTCAATTTGCAAGACTTTAGACACCTGATTTTTATATACACTATTCTTTACCAACTTGGTCAAGGGCACAGACACTTTCAACTTAGAAATTTCATTTTCTAAATTAAAGGAGGGAGCTTTTTCTACCTCTTTAATACGAGGGTCTTTCTTCTCCATTTGTTCTCTCGCTACGTTCTGCTGGCCTTTTTATTTTACGGCATTCTCAGCTGTGGGTGCTTTGCTGGATGAAGGATTGGCTGGCTCTTTTCCTTTCTTCTGTGCCTCGTCCTTCATTTGTAGTTATTTTCTCCTTTGAATGGGGCTGATGGTGACGTTTCTGTTCCTTAGAGAATACTGCCCTTGCTGGGCTGACAGCGCGTTCATATAACCTCTCTGGTAGTCATCAGATTCCTTTTCTAACACCACGTTATTGGCCAAAATGAAATTTTCATCCCCTTGAATGTCTGGAGTTGCCACTATGTATTCTTCGTCTTATGTGAGGAAAATGGGTGCACCATCAGCTGTGAAAAAATGATTGGTTTCAAACAGAGGACCATCATCGTCTAAGTTAGTCCCTTGCACGTAGTTCTGCTGTAACGTTGTTTTAATTAGCTGTTGTGGTGCCGCTTGGTCCTGCGCCCTTTGTTCTCTCTGTCTAATTCTGAATTGCGTTTGCTGCTGTCCTCTAAAATTTGGATTTCTTATTTGAGTTTCGGGTCTGTCGGAAATCGTCAAACGCTCAACCATCTTTTCCATTGTATGAATTAGAGTGTCCATTCTGCTGTCTAAAGTGGAGGCTTCCTCTTTCACCACGACTTTATTTTCGGTTCTAGCTCGAGCTCTTCTGGTCAGCAGATTAGCTTCAACGCTTACTGCTATTTTTTGCATTTCTTCAAGAGACGGTGGATCTCTTTCACGCAGCTAATATGCCATATCGGCATCAAAACCGTCCGGAAAATTTAGCATAGCTCAATCCACGGGTGGTTTGAGGTTGGCCGGAATAGCATTGTATGCAGCATTGAATCTTAAGCAATAGTCTTGCACAGTTTCACCCACATTTCTTTTCATATTCTCATATTCAGACAGAATTTGGTGTGGGTTCCTTTTCACCTCCCACCGGTCTAGGAACTATGTGTGTAACTCTTGCAAAGTGTGAATAGAGCCTGCTGGTAAAGCTCTAAACCACTTTCTCACTTCTCCTCCGAAGCTTTGAACAAACAACCTGGTTGCTACATTCTCTTCTTCCACTTCATGCAAGTCAAAAAAGTCATTCATCTTGTCAACATGTTGCTGGGCTATAATGCCCTGAGTGGCATCAAAGATAGCAATTTTACTCTGATAATCAGCAGACATATCATTGAGAACCTGAGGTAAAACCAAGGGTGCATACCGGGCAGCCATATTTCTGGGAGGATATACCACAGCGTTTGTAATGCTGGAATTTGAGGTAGGTGTTGATGGAGGAGATGAAAACTGGGAATTGATTGATGGGAATGCTGATGAATTAGGAGGATGGAATGTTGCGCCTGATGATTCTGAAGGCTCAAGAATATAAGTTGCAGTGATGGACTGAGGCGAATTCAAAATGTAGTCATCAATGGAAGAATTTGCTCTCTGAACTTCAATATCTACAAGAAAATCCGGATCTAAAACCATGTCTTCAAGTGCAGTTTCAGACTTACTTCTAAACAAAGAAAGCTCAAAATTCTCATCAAAAGAAATCTCCTCTACAAAAAAACATTCACTGGGCCAAGTATGGGACCTGAAAATAGGTGTAGGACTTGGCGATCCCTCTTGTCTTCTGACTATTCTTGGGATAAGATTCAGATTTTCAAACACAGGGGGAGGATTTGGATCAGGATTAGCCCTTGTATATCTTCTTGAAGCCAGTGTGGTCAACTTACTACTATACAATATTTATATCAGCCTAGAAAATTCTGAAATATCATCATCGAGACTTTGCAAGGAAAATATTACTGGGGTGATAAATCTTCTACGCAAAAGTTTGTAATTGCTTCCCCAGTATGGTCGCCAGAGATGTTAGCACCCAATCTGAACCTCAGGCTGAAAAAGGAAAAATCAGGGTAACAACTAAACCACACTCAGCCTTGTAGCTAGCCCTACAAGGACAGGAGAGGGCTCTCTCCGTAGAATAGATATTCAATAAAATGGTAATGAACTGATTTTAGGCTAGGTATATAAATGGGGAAAAATATTTTTGATGAATTACTGAAATTTCAGGGATGTATGGGACAAGAGGACAGTATGAACTGAGGAATTAAATCGGGATATAGAATATTTCATAGGGCAAGATAGGAAGGAGGTTTAGCAATCAAGTATAAATAAGATGAAATGGAAAGACTGTTGAGAAGATGAAAAGGGCATAATAAATTAATCCTTTTCAAACAGAAGAAAATACACAGAGTATGAATGATTCCCCAAGGCAGAGCATATAAAATGGATTCTACCTTTCTAACTTGAAAACATTCAACTGGAGATGTTAATGAATGAATGGTGTAACATAACAATGTACATATGAAACATAAAGGAGAAACATATGCTAAAACTCATACCACATGAATCCCATAAATCAGAGTTGCATCACTTTATTTAATTCCCTGCCAAACTGTACAATGGAGCGCAGAGCTCACTGCCACACTATTCCCCTACTTCTGAGTTTTCAGACCTCAGACCTTTTCCCCTTGCAAATAATTAGAATTTACAATAAATAGACGAATTTTGCCGGAATACAAATCGATGGAAGGAGAGAAATCACAACTGAAGATAGAAGGCCAAAAGCCAACAGTCTCTTCGTAAAGGAAGAGCTGCATTACATCTGGCCAGTGAGAAGGCAAAAAATTGTAACGTAGATTTCTCTCCAACGTAACTGTTAAAATTTGGGTCTCGGCCTCTGGCTATCGCTTTGCTTTCCATTATTCCTTTTGAATAACTGGCTTTTAATAAGATGTCGTTGCAGTAAACTGGAATAAACTGAAATAATGCCTTACGTGAAGGGAAATAGTGAATAAGAAGGAAGGGAGAGGAGGCAGGACCAGCGTCTTAATCGCAATCGGGATCGGGGAGCAGGAAAATATATACAAAATAAAACTTTCGATGCGGTTGGATTAAACCATGGGAAGTCCTTTAATAAATGTAATAAAATGCGATTTTGGGAATTACAAAGGGGAAAAGGGCCTTTATATTGTAATGGGGAGTAAGTGCTGTATGGTGGGCCCAGGGATAAAATCGCAATCGCAATATTGGAATTTGCGATGGGAATTTTGTGATGGGAATTTTGCAACGGGGATTTTGCGACGGGAATTTTGCGACGGGGATTTTGCGACGGGGATTTTGCGACGGGGATTTTGTGACGGGAATTTTGCGACGGGGAATTTTGCGATGGGAATTTGCGATGGGAATTTGCGACGGGAATTTTGCGATGGGAATTTTGCGATGGGAATTTTGCGATGATCGCACATCGCACATCGCAAATTCCACATCAACAAGACACTTGAATCTCTAAACTTGCAATCTTGTGATTTTGCGCTAAAGTGGTGGGGTTTATATATATGATATAACTTTGTTATAAAGTTTGTGGGGTATTGGTCGGAGAAGTGCTTAAGGGGAGGGACTTTGTAATATGAAGTTTTTTATTATAAAGTCCAAACGCATGGAGAGGAAGTGGTTGGGTAATAAAATCGCATATTTTATTAAATGATTTACAATGCGATATTATAATCGGAAGGGGGAAGGAAGGGGTTTTTAAAGGGATTTGAACATAAATTTAAAGGGGAAACATGGGAAATAGGTGGGGCTTAGGGAATAGAGGGCTTTTACTTCACTTAAGCACAAAATTCAATCCAGAAGCCAGTTTTGAGAGTGTAGTATACCGTTGGAAAGCTCTTTCCGGGCTTTTTCTGATGGATCTGCTTTGAAGATGATTTGGCACTGAACATACTGCGGAAAACTTCTCTGAAGGCAGAGACATCACTTTGTGGAGATAACAACTTCTGAATTGTGGCTGAAAGGCAAAGTATCATGTCTTCACCTCAAAACATGGTTTTGAGGTGAAGCTTGCATCAAACCAAACAAATGATATCTTTGATCTTCCTGGTGCTATGAATTTGTATTTGTTGACTTCCTCATGACTTCGTTGATCTTTATTTGACACTTGACTCATTAATTTGACCATGGCGAGACCTTAGAGACTAATGAGGCCCATCCTATGACCTACTAATATGATTTTGAGAATGAAAGTGACAAATGACTGAAGATCATAGGAAGGAAAATCAGCAAGTACCTCATGAGGGAAAACTGGTAACAAATTACTACCATCAATGAATCCATGGCCTAACGGAATGGCGAAATTGATTATTATGGGACTCCTAATATGCAAATGCAAAAGAGAAATTTTGATCACTGATGGCAGTATGACTAGAGTGACACTAACA
>JAXQQM020091272.1:0-40321 GCA_034641835.2 Pinus albicaulis
TAAACCAAAGCGGCAGCATCAAATTAGAATTTCTGCATTAAAGGCTCCGTTGCCCACAACTTACCTTGCTTTGTAGAACGAGTATGAATTCTAGATCTTGGCCTTCTACTTCAAAAGCTATCAGATATATTCTACAGACGATGATGTTAACCGAGCTATCTAGACGAAGTCCATGATTTTGTAATGTATAAGGTGCTCAATCTCTGAGGTAAAAAAATCGTGTTCCGACTTACATTAATTGGTGAGATAAAAGGGACGTCCAAAGTTTGTATATAGTTTTTGATGATGATGATGATGATGATGATGATGATTGTTTATCAGATTTTAGAAGAAAAAAGAATCTAAATTTGATTATTCAAAATTTTGTTGCTATCTTTAAAGAGAAGGGAAAGAAGCAAGATCGCTATAGGTTGGTTGGCTTAATAGGTCAAAAACATTGAAAGTGTGAAAAATGTTAAGGAATTGAGAGCGAATGTGAGCAAGAGACGGGTAGTCTAAAATAAAGTTCTTTTCATCTTCCATCTCCTTAGTATCGCAAATATGACAGATTCTATCATTCGAGGGAGCCTTGGGAAACAGTCTGGTCTCACTCCAAAGCTCATGAGAATTAGTTCTTATCTTAGCGATGTTCATTTTTTTCTTAGTGTTGGTCAACACAGAGAGATAATTGTGATTATCAAGGGTGGGTTTGATCACCTCCTTATAGTATCTAAGCTTCCTTTACCCTCCAACTTCTTCCCAAAGCTTTTCCTTAAACTTGGAGGTAATAGTATTTTTGGCTATATTTGCTTCCCATACTGAGCTCCTCCTTAATTCCCCAATGGTTGAGCCAAGAATGGGCATCCTTATGCCACCCGCATTTGACACGAAGGTGGTGGTTTTGACTAAAGTTAGATGCAATTTTAGGGAGCCTTTTGGATTCCATGTTGTAAAGCTTCTTCTTATACATAAAAATATATAAACATAGTTGTACTTTCAATGGGGGACAAATCAACTTTGATAAATAGGAGAGGATAGGGATTATTTCCCTTGATCTTAAGGTTGTAGGTTATGAATTGTTTTTGAATCATCTCAATCTTCCTCCATGACTCTCTCAATACACTGCAACCCCAAACTTCACATTCATATAAGACAACAGTGGTGATGAGAGTTTCAAAGAGGAACCTATTTTTACTCCAAATATAAAGATCGGCCGACTTACAATTGTTTTCAAGCTCATAATAAGCTTTCAACCACCAATAATCATTTTCTCGATGCTATAAGTCCACTTGAGTTGATGAGGGAAGCCAATGCCCAAATATTTATAAGAAGAAACCTGCTCTAAGCACTGGTTATTATACACAAAACTAACCTGATGAAGTGGGAAGCCATGAGTTACAACCAAATTGAAAAGCTTGTGGAGACGAGGAATGATGATAGATCTTCCCATTTTATGGAACTCAACTTGGTATCCTTCAATATCTAATACCAAACTCAATGTCACGAGAGAGAATACATCTTCCCTAATTGGAGTGATTAAAGTGGTGCCCATAGTGTCAAATAGTTATACAACTTCTTAAAATAGTTGTCCCAGTGTTCTTAGGGAATAGAATGATTATTTTTGGCTTTCTGGGCGAGATTTTAGAAAGGAGAAGACAATCCTGCCTTTTATTAATATATGACCTTTGTTTCATAGATTAAAGATTACATTAAGAACATCTCTGTCGCTTTCCTGGAAATTTTACAATCTTTATAATACCATGGATTGGAGTTTTTATTAGTCTGCTTAAAAGAAGTCTCGTTGGAATCATATATTTTTGTGCATCCACTCATTCTCCATAAAATTCTCTATGTGATTAAATGGTTAATTACATGATATAATTAACTTAATAACTTTTAAGTTTTTATTTAACTATAATAGTTTAGATTGAATATTGTGAGATGTATTTCAAATTTATAATATTAATAACTTAAATTGTAAAAAAAAAAGAGTTTTTAAATATAAAAATTATAAAACAATTTTTAATAATTATATATGAATTTTATAACAATAAATTTAGATATTAAATTTTTTTACTATTATTATTAAAATATAAATAAATGATTATAATAATATAATGATAATTATTAATATCTATAAAAATTATATTTAATTGAAAATATAGAGAATAATTAATTTCAATTTCCTTAGAAATTATATAATTTTTCTTTATAGGAAAATCTAACAATAGTTAAAAATAGCATACTTTGAACATGGAAGAAAATGCAGAATTATTTTAGTGATCACAACACTCGAAAGATAAGATGTTTTTATTTTGGATGATATACTAACAATTAAGAACAATTTCAGTACACAATTTGTTTTTTATTTATTCATTCACAAAGTGCAATTATGTTTAGTACCTCATAAAATAAAATAAGATTCAAAATGCTAAAATAAATGGATGTAATTTGGGAGAAATATTGAATTAAAATGGAATTGAGGTCTCATTGTCATGTTTTGGGGTATTTCGATGGGTAACCACTACAACTCAATCAGAGAGTGAAAAAAATGGGTATGAGATTAATAGGCTAAAGTATACAAAAATAAAAGAAAATGTTGCCCCCTTAAACATGTGCTATAATTGATGGTCATTTGACCATCTTGAATGAAAAATTGAATTCTCCACAAGCTACAAACACAATAATGTTACTTCTAAACAACCAATGTCAATGCTCTAATACTTCAAGTTTGATTTGACATAAAAAATGGCTTCCAATTGCATATAACCATTTTGATAATCTTTGAAGGGTTCAAGAAAATAAATGAATTAGAAGTTGCAACATGATAACAAAGATGGAAAACTGCATACTCCATTTTCTTCAATAGCTAGAATCTCTAGCTACAATAGTTATTATGGCAACTCAACAATGAGCCATGAAAGAAGTTTTAAAATACATGGAATCTAAATTCATAAAGGAGACTTCAAGATAATACTATAGGCACTCTTAGTTAGAAAGTTGAGTTGGAACTACTGACCCCCATGTAATCATCCATATTGTCCTAAATCTCAATCGTTGTAGGTTTATCTTCATGCCACTTGGGTTTTCTAATCCACATGCAAATTACATGTTCACTAAAATATTAGGTAACACAATTACATGGAAACATATATGAGCATACATGATGTTATAATATTCGACAAACTAAATTTTATCCAACCACTTGCAACAAGACAAACTCATAAAAAAAAAATGGAGTAAAAGCATAAATAAGAAATAGGACAATACTTAAAACATTGATACACAAGTTTGAATGTCGTACTGAAACTATCTTCACCTTCCATTGCCTCACAAATTTAGCAAATTCCACACTATCATCTTTAAAGTGAGTAAAAACCATTGTAAACATGGCATTATTGTGGAAGTTATGCAACAAAATACACACATGATAACTGGGACCAACATAAGATTGTGGAAAAACATTGGTCATAACACTGTGCTTATTTATCTCAATATTTTTTGGCATACCTACTATCAATAATTTTAAGGTGATGCTAGTTTAACTTTTGTTGGTTTTCCTTTTAAATATTTTTCTATGATCCTTTTAACAACTCATATATTGGACCGTTTTGTTGGCCACTTCTTTTACTCTCTCCATGTGTTAGATATGGAATTATCTATCGGTAAATATTACATCCTACCACAAAACAATCTTTGTAATTCTAGTGCCCAACTATGTTACAAGGATTTATTTTTATTATTGTGGGTAAAGATGTCACATTAGATTGTATTTCACTTACAAGAATTTATTTTCACGAGAATCAGGAACTACTAGGCATTCAAGCATATTTGAACATACAATAATTTGATGGGAGAAAATTGACTTATTGAAGGATTCTAGCAGGTGGAAATGTTTTTCATTGGATCAAAGGTATTATGGTTTATGTTTGTGGAAAGGTTTCACATGGGTTTAAACCTCCATGTTATTGGGAGTCCCATTAGACTAGTTAAAGAGATCGAATAGGGATGACCTTGTCATTGTATCAAAGGCATTTTGGTATGCATTCACGGAAAGGCCTCAGGGAGTTTGAACCTCCATGCTATTAGGAAGACTATTTGACTAGTTGAAGAATTGAATGTCGATGGCCCTTCAAGAGGTGCATGCCCTCTCCATTGTTCCAACTCATAGTCCCTATTGGTCATAGAAGCTAAGAGCCACCATATAAAGAATAGGTCACATATCATACAAAACAACAATAAAAATAAATGGTGAGGATGTCATGAATCATGCCTTAATTCCCGCAACAAAAAATTAAGTTTTAAGATTCAACCAATGGAGGTTGTGGGGTTGAGGAGATGCACACACATGTTAATAGGAACATAAAAAATTACTTCTATTGAATATTTCAACATGTTTCTTGAAATTTAATTCCTTGAACTACCCTTCCTTCCCAAGTTAAACAACACCACGGCATGACTCAATCCATCGGAAGATAACACAAATATATTATCCCCCACTTCAAATATAAGCATTATCTTGTCATGGTAATTCTTCCTCTATATATTAATACACAGGCTTCTTGGGAATTTCCTTGACCTTGGAATCAGGGGCATATTAAACCACATCCTCCAAAAAGTTCCTTCATGGTGTATATACCGAAGAGAGTTTGGAAGGCACTAGGAAAAGGAATTATAGCCACACCCTCACCAATACTGTTGATATTTCATTCAATATTGAGGATATATTTTAATTTCTCTTCAATCTATCTTTTTATCTAATGTATTTTTCCCAATATCTATCCCAAGATCCTTCCCAAACCTTTTTTCTTCAAAGGGTATCCTGATTCCCTTACTGGTTGTTTGTAAGTTGTTTTTTTATTTTTATTTTTATTTATTTATTTATTTTGACACAATTTTCTCTTCATCCCTATTATTTTCCATCACAATGACGTGTAGTAAGTTCTTATTCCTACACTCAGGAAGGGACCTTTTTGTCTTTTAGTGGTTCATCCAAAACCTTAATAAAATCAAACTAATTGATATTAATGTGGTTTTCTGCGTTAATATAGTTTTTTGGAGACCCCTTTTGTCTGCCTCTTATTTGGGTATTTTATTGAATAATCTAGATCCTCAGGGAGATATTCTGTTATGACATGCCAACAATAATATTTTGATTGAGGGTTTCCAAGTTAGAGAGGGAAAAATATGCTTGACTATTTTCTTTTAAAATAAAAAGGGGGAAATTTGGCACTTCCTCTTAAAACCCTAATTTCAACCCTAATAAACTAAAAACACCACCAAAATAAGATTGAAAAAATAAAACATGAAAATTACAGGAGTAAAACTCTGCTCACATGAGAAATTTATGAAAAATTCATAAAAATCCAGTCTTGTGCTAGATAACACCATGGATTTTTTCCCATACTACCTTTGCACCCATCACATTCATTTTTTTGACATAAAAATGAATAGAGATGTGGAATCACTAGTAAAGATGACCACCAATTACTTTGTCTAGGAAAGAGTAGTCTAAAATGATTGATATTCGAAGTAGAAAACAAGCAAAAGTGACCCAATGATGATGCCCAGGACATAACTACCTCACAAGTGGCTCATTACTAACACATAGATGACATGGGCGATTGGACTTGTGGTACATGTTTTTATGTTTTGGAGAGAAAATGAAGGGCTCTAGAGGAACTTCCCCTTATACACAATGATTATGTTCATCATATCATGAGGAATTGCGTCAATTGGAAGTTAGTAGTAGGAGGTTGATAGGTGGAAAAAACACATGGCAAGAGGCTAGTCCTTGAAATTCGATTCCTTCCCAAGTTGAACACTGTTAGGACACAACTCTAGTGATTGGTATACAATGCCAATGGCTTATCCCTCACTTAAAAGACAAAACTCTCCCTGTCATGGCCATTCTTCCTCTGTATATTAATACACATGTTTCTTGGGAATTTCCTTTACCTTGACCTTAATGGAATAGTAAACCCCATTCTCTAAAATTTTCTTCACAATGTATATATTCAAAAGGATTTGGAAGGCACTATGAAAAGGAATATAGACACACCCTCACCAACACTAATGATATTGCATTCAGTCCTAAGTATATCCTTGAAATTCCCTTCAACCCCTATTTTAATTTAATGTCTCTTTCCCAATATAAATCCCAAGATCCTTCCCAAACCCTTTTTCTTCAAAGGGTCTCTTAATTCCCTTATTCGTTGTTTGTAAGCATTCCTTTTTTGACTAATTTCTCTCTTCATCCCTCTTATTTTACATCACAATTATGTGTAGGAATTTATTATCCCTACACTAAATAAGGTCTTCTTTTTCCTTCAATGGTTTCTCCAAAACCTTAATCAGCTCAAACAAATCGATCCTAGGGTTGTTTTCCATGTTAATCTAGTTTTTTGGAGACCCCTTTTATCCGCCTTTGGTTTGAGCCTGTTGTTGAACACTCTAGATCCTCATGGAGATATTCCTCTATTGAAAGATGACAACTACATTTTGAACGCGAGATTCCAAGTTATGGTAGAAAAAATCTTCTCAATTAAAAAAAAAAAAATAGAGCAAAAATCGACACTTCCTCTTAAAACCCTAATTTCATTCCTAATGAAAAAAAAATTATAAAACACACAATCACAAGAGTAAAACTCTTCTCACCTAAAAAATTGATGAATAATGTAGAAAAATATTCTCTTATACTAGATTCCACCATTCCTTTTCAACATGTTTCTTGAAATGAAAAACCTTGAACTACCATTCGTTCCCAAGTTTAACACCACCACGACTCTAGTCATTAAGAGAAAATGCAAATGGATTATTCCTCTCTTCAAAGATATACATTTCCTTGTATTTTCCATAATTCCTTTATATAGTAATCCATAGGCTTCATGGGCATTTCTTGACCTTAGCATCAAAGGCATAGTAAACCCCATCCTCCAAAAAATTTCTTCACATTGCATTAGAGAAATTTCTAAAATGGGCCTCAAAACAAAAATGTACAACCAAAATAAACTTTATAAGAACCGTTAGGATTCAAGATGATGATGTAAACCATGTGGGACGATTCACCATTTGTGGAGTAGAAAGGTAAAATTATTGAAAAATAAACAAATAAAAAACTAATTTTTCAACTCATATTTTCAAATTATCTCCCTTTGGTTTTACTCAAATTTTGAGCGGGAGCACTAGTTGGAGGAGGAATTTAATTCTCCATCCAAGTAGTACCCATTTTTCATGCTTTCGATGGACCTTTCTAAAGAAAAATGAGAAATAAAATAAAAACATGATTGTAATCGTGATGTTTCGGGTATTTCTAATTTTTCTTGTAGAAAGGTCCATCGAAATTATGCAACATGTGTACTCCTTAGATGAATAATTAAATTTTGAATCCAACGACTTATCTTGCTTGAAATTTGAGAAAAACAATAGGGATATAAGTTGAAAAAAGTAGTTTTTTTCTTTTTTTTCCCTCTAAAATTTGATGATGTAATCTAATCTTATTTTATTATTACCAATATTATTTTATAATATTCCTTAGGAGGTCAATTTTATACCTCACTAATGTATATATTCAAGAGGGTTTGGAAGACACTACAAAAAGGAATTATAGGAACACCCTCACAAACACTAGTAATATTAAATTCAATCCTAAGGATATCCTTGAATTTCCCTTCAACTCGCCTTTTTATTTAATTTCTTTTCCCCAATTTCAATCCAACTATCCTTCCCAAACCTCTTTTCTTCAAAGGGTTTCTTGATGCTCTTATTAGTTTTTTATAAGTTTTCCTTTTATGACATTTTTTTCTCTTCATCCCTCTTATTTTCCATCATACTGATGTGTTGGAAGTTATTATTTTTACAGTTAAGAAGGGTTTCTCAATCCTATAATGGTTTTTAAAAAACCTTAATTAGATGAAACCGATTTATCTTTGGGTGTTTTTCCACTTTAATATAGTTTTTAGGAGACCTCTTTTGTCCACCTCTATCGTGAGCCTTTCATTGAAAAATATAGACCCACAGGGAGATATTCCTCTATGGTAGGACAACAACAATATTTTGAAAGTGGGATTTCAAGTTAGAGTGGGAAAATTATGTTTCATTGTTTTCTTTTAATAACAAAAAGAGAAAAAATTTCCACTTCCTCTTAAAACCCTAATTTCAACCCTAGTTAACAAAAAACACCACCAAAATAAGATTGCAGAAATCAAACATGCAAAACTACAAGAGTAAAACTGCACTCACCTAAAAACTTGATGAAGAATGAAAAACAAAATGATTTTGTGCTAAATACCACCATGGCTTCTCATGATGGTCTTTAAAAGGTCAATTCTTGAATTTACATTCCTTGTTAAGTTAAACACCCCCACGACAGGACTCTAGTCATAGATAAACATTTCCCTATCAGGACCATTCTTCCTCTATATAGTAATACACATGATTATTGGGAATTTCCTTGAGCCTAACATCATTGGAATAGTAAACCCCATCCTCTAAAACATTCCTTTGCAACATATATATTCAAGAGGGTTTGAAAGGAAAGAAAATTTTAGGGACTAATATTCACAGGCTGGCTAATTTTCCATGTTTTTTCCAAAAAAAAATTCACCAATTTCCATTTTTTATAATTATTCGCCCAAATTTTATGGTACACCATTATTTTACCTTTAAAATCACCAAAATATTATATTGAATAATATAAAATCATTAGAAATCTAGATATTTCTACAAAAATATCACCAAAAAGTTTACAATATGCATATTAGGGACTAGTAAGATTCGCTAAGGTTTATAAACTTTAAGATAAACTTACATCCTTCAAATTTTCCCTATTGAAAGGCACTATGAAAAGGAATCATAGGCACAACTTCAAAAAAACTATTGATATTACATTCAATCCTGGGGATATCCTTAAATTTCCCTTCATCCCATCTTTATTTTTTATGCCATTTTCCCAATATCAATCCTAAGATCCTTCCCAAACCCATTTTCTTCAAAGGGTCTCTTGATGCATTGGATTTTTATAGGTTTTTCTTTTTTGACACATTTTTCTCCTCATCCCTCTTATTTTCAATCACAATGATGTGTAAGAAGTTCTTATTCCTACACTCAAGAAGTGATTCTTTGTCCTTTAATGGTTTCTCCAAAACCTTAGTCAACTCAATCAATTGATCCAAGGGTGGTTTGGCCTTTTTTGAACAATTTATATTCTCAAGGAGATATTACTCTGTGGAAGGCCAACCATGAGATTTTGAATGTGGGTTTCCAAGTTACAGTGATAAATCTTTTATTGATTTTTTTCTTTAAAAAAACGAGAGAAGAAATTAGCACTTCCTCTTAAAACCCCAATTTCAACCCTAAGGAACAAAAAAAACTGCCAAATTAAGATTGAAAATCAAACATGAAAATTACAGGAGTAAAACTCCGCTCACCTAAAAAATTGATGAAAAATGCAAAAACATCCACTCTTGTGCTAGATAAAAATGAATAGGGATGTATGCTCACCTATAGAAAGTACACTCTTTAGGAAATAACTAGCTAAAAGCAAGTGATCCTCGAAGTAGAAAACATGCAAAAGCCACCCAATCATGAAGCCTGAGACAAAACTACCTAAGAGGTGGCTAGTTATTAACAAATAGATATAATGGTTGATTGGACATGTGGTAACTATTTAGATGTTATGGACAGACAACAAAGGGATCAAGAGGAAATCCCCCTTATACACAATGATTGTGTTATTCATATCATGAGGACTTGCTACAATTACCAATTGGCAGTCGAATGTTAACAGGTGGTATAGACACATGGTATTGTAATTTAACATTTGAGGTTTTAGTGGGAAAGGATAGCTTCAAATAATTGCGGTATATGATAATGGAAATGAATTTATTCATTTATGTTAAATACATGCATGGTGGATGAGAAAGTAAACACACACATAGGAAAGATAGGCGTGAGTTGTTTTACTATTAACCATAGATGTGCTTTTATAGTACATTAGGTGTGACCCTTGGATTCTGCTTTCCAAAGTCACTTGGACTCCTTTATGATTTTTCAGCTTCCACACCTACCCATAGAGGATTAGGTGTCCAACATTCCCCCCCTTAATTCTAAGGGGTATGTGTGAATCCAAGAAGAGAGTTGTAATACAAATCTACAAAGTATGCATGGTAGCACTTAGGTTGAGTCAGATCTCTAAAATGTTGGCATAAAGAGGTGGTTTAAGGATGACCACCAACACTGGAACGCTTAATGCAGTTCCCGAAACTCTTCCAAATCTGGCAAGAAGCTGAGGGCTTCTGTTAGAGGAAGTGTCCCTCATATTTGAAGAGGGAGACCTTCAACCTAGAAGAAGGGAGATCTACAACCTGTGATGGTTTAAGGATGACCACCAACACTGGAATGCTTAATGCATTTCCCGGAACTCTACCAAAGCTGGTAAGAAGCTGAAGTCTTCTGCTAGAGGAAGTGCTCCATTTTCCTTGAAGAGGAAGAATATCAGCCTCACATAGATGTTTTAAAGATGTCCACCAACCGAAGGAATGCTCATGGGCATCCGTTTCTCTGGCTATAACTCTGAATCTGGAATGACAATTTGTGGCTCAGGCTCACTTAAACTGCTATGTCTCTGGCTACAACTTTGAATCTGGAATAAGAGATTGTGGCTTAGGCTCGCTTGATGTGGCTTTGAAGCTTGTAGATGACAACCATTTCCACCCCTGTTAGGTACAAGGTGAGATGATGGAGAAAAATCAACTGCAAGTTTGTTCAATATTCTAGAACAAGTTCTGACATGTGACTTAAACATCTTCTTGGTTGTCGATGCCCATTTCCAAGAAGCGATCCATCCAAGATGAATCTTTTTTCTTGCAGGAGGCTTGTTTTTGAAGCATTTGTGTGAAGAATGGGTGTGCCAACCACAGTGCTTGCATGGGTGAAGATCAAAAAAGTGATCTTTCATATGGCCAATGCGATCACAATGTTTACATTTTACAATTTGTTGTTGTTGCTATGGAAGAGGAGTAGGATCTGGAACAGCTGTAGGTGCGCTATCATGAATAAATCTGGCACTCTGAAATTTTATGGGCTTGGAGTAGTCCGGAATATGAAAGGACAACTCCTTGTCATATCCAAGAACAATTTTGTGCTTGTTGTGGACAAGGTCTTCCCAAGGTCTGATGATGGGCTTGGGAGGTGCATGCTGCATTTCTGCATCTTTCTGTACATCTTCTCCTGAAATGGGTACTGAATGTGAACCAACCTCAACTTTATATTTTTGCAGCTGATGGGAGTCTGTCTCAATATTCCAAACAAAAATAGGTTCAGAATGACAACTCTTCTGTTGTAGTTCATCTTGTTGTAGTTGAGATTCAAGTTGGAGAAACTCGATTTTCTCCTGTGCATCTTCTAAAAAAATTTGAATATTAAAGAGAGAGACTCTGTCAATTTTAACTGTATCATGGTCAATGGAATGTATCAAAGTTTTTAGGAAATATAAAACTTCACCAATTCGATCCATTTTTCAAACAAATGCAGTGCGTTGATTAGTCCCACAAAAAAAAGCTTCTTGGAAAAATCTGTCAAGTTTCTTGAAGAAATCTGTCATCCACATAAAATTTATCGGAAAGCAATATACTTTAGTGATATTTGATTCGTGAATGTCACATGTAGAAAATAGATAATCTATATAAGAGGAATTGGACACTGTTTCACCAAGCTCCAAATTTATTATGACAAAGAGAGCATTACATAAAATAACTTCTGAGCATAGTCCATGGTTTAGTAAAGGGCATTGAGGCCCCCATCTATGGATATATATACCCTATGTTTTCCACAATCCACTTCCAAATGTTGAGATCTCAGAGTGAAATGAGTTTTTAAATCTAGCTATCAATAAATGCCCATGAGAGTTTCAAAGTCTCAGTTCAGTAGAATGATGCCCATAGATTGTAAGTATGCATGAACAGGTACATTAGGGACCAGGCTACAAGACTAATGTCCCAGCTTAGTTCTCCTTCCCGTAGCTCTTCTCACATACTAGGACAGAAGAATTGCTATGTTTTCAAACACAAATTGGATCTTTGAGCATCAGATTTTTGTGACCTCCTTTTACATATTCCTTACATATCATTCAAACAATGATTCAAGAGCCAAAATCAAGCTCTCTTCCCCTAATTTGTTTGCAAATGACAATGACAACCAAGCTTCATCCAAGTCTTCAATGGCACATTTTTTTATTTTTATTTTTAACCAGCAAGCACTTAGAAACAAGATCGAAACCAAACCATCCATAAAATAGAGAGTAGACCATCATGTATTCTTCCAATGATGGCAGAAATGAAATAGAAATGGTGAAGCTACTACCTAACAGAGATGGAAGAAAGTAGCAAGATAAGCTAATTTGAAGTTTTTTTTTTCTATAAATACATTTGCAGGGACAATCAGTTCAACCAATTATTCACATTTTCCAATTTGGCGGCTGCTCCTTCGAAGCAACAATTGTAAGGATTTGTCTGTATCATGTTTTTTTTTCACCATTCAAATTCAAACTCAAATATCTGCAAATCCGAACCACCTTTCGACAAATTCTCATCGTTTCAGGTGACACATGACCTCCCAAATGGTAGCTACGGCCAACTCTAGCCTTCGATCTCCTCCGACAATGGTTGTTAGGGACTAGAAAGCACTCTGCAGGAATTTTATGCATCATTGGGTGCCACACCCACTAAACTCTGCCATCCCTTTGCTGGAATTCATGTAGAAGACCCTGATGCGACGATGGATGAAAGGAGAAGCATGCCCACAAGAGGAAAGGACCCCAATGACCCAATTTACCAATACTTGAAAAGGGATTACAAGTGTGGTTTTCTATCAAAAATGAATTTTGGCAACCATTAGGTTAATTTCAGAAAAAAGGAAGGAACCAAATGCCTGTTTCAATTCAGACTCAATGCTTACAGAAAATGGAAAAAAATGGCAGAGCCCAATTGGTCTCACATCAATCATCCCCCCATCAATTTCCAAGACTTTTGCTATTATTTTGAACCTAAAAAGAAAGAGCAGAAGAGGAGTCTGGATGAGGTGGATCCTGACCTGCTTGATACATTTCAGAAGCTGGCCATACTTGAAAAATTCGATTCGGTCTCAACGCATGGTATTTTCTTGCAAAGATTCAATAGAGAATATGGATAGAATGCACAGGGACAACGTATAATGGAAAGAAAATAACAGGAATTACTGTAGGACGAAGAAAAATTGGGACATGTGGGTACCGGAAATTAGGGAACAAAAAATACAGATGGATAGGAGCGTTATAAGGGAGTAACACATTATGATAGTCAGACAATGAATGCTGCAGAGGCTAGCAGTTCAACACAGAAAATCCAGGCTATGATTGCAGGACTGTATTAAACTCAAAGATTATTCAGAGAATAATGACAGGACATAAATGGACATAATTAATGGTATTTGGAATGCATTATATTCCATTCTACATACTTTACTTTCATCGCAGAGTCACAATTTTGCAGGTTTTAGATTGCAACATGCTGCAAGGAATAAACTGACCAATTTAACACATGATAAACAATGTAGGATTACACTTCTATCAAATTCCACGACCATAGCACCACCGCAACATACACCTTCAATGGAGAGCTTAAAAACGGTCTAGCCAATGAACTATAACACACACCAACATACAATTATGACTATTGCACCAAACATAGTTATGATTACTCAGAGAAAATCATTGCAGACTAGGCTAAAGACAAACTTATGGCTAGGTAGGTGTGATTGCAGAATAGACATAGAGGCCACAAAACAAGTGGCTCATTCATATGAGTAGGCATTAGATCTCCAGCTCTGATACCATGTTAAACACACGCATGGTGGATGAGAAAGTAAACACACACATAGGAAAGATAGGCGTGAGTTGTTTTACTATTAACCATAGATGTGCTTTTATAGTACATTAGGTGTGACCCTTGGATTATGCATCCCAAGGTCACTTGGAATCCTTTATGATTGTTCGGATTCCACACCTACCCATAGAGGATTAGGTGTCCAACAATTCAAAGGTTGACATGTGGTATAGACACATGGTATTTTACTTTAACATTTGAGGTTTCAATGGGAAAGCATCACTTCAATGAATTGTGGTATATTATGATGTAAATGAATTTGTTCATCTTACTCTAGTTTCTTTCTTGTTTCTAATACTTTTAGCGATCATGTGTATACCATGTTTGGAAAAATAATGAGTGGGGGGTGTGAATCAGTATCTTAAACTCACTTCAAATTTTCATGTATTTTCATAATATTGCATACTGGATCTGTTAGTGTCCAATTTTTCAGTGATCAAATATGCTCTTTCAGTTTACTTTTTAGTAGTCCTAGGTCAAAAATTCGTCATTTCAAACAAGTTTTTAAATAAAATTTGGTCATTGCATATGTTCTAGGTATAAAATGCTACTCCCCTCATCCCATTCATGGCCATGATCATCTTAGAGGTCATGTCATCCATTTATCATCTAGAGTCTGAGGTCCTTCATCACACCTTCTTCTAGGTCAAAGTCTAGGTCTTTTTTTGTTTCGCCACCATAATGTTCAATCATGTCATGAAAGAAGGAAAAAAATATTCATTCACCACACAAATAATCTTCATTGGGAGATAGAAAACATAGGTAATAAAATAAAGGAAACTTGTCATTTTTCAGGAAGTATGCTACATGGTCAAAATAGCTCTTCTCGCATGCTCACAACTCTCCACAACCATCCAAATATTGGCAGTTTGCTACGTTTTTTCCTTTCAAGCTCCAAGAAAACATCAGAAGGTTCAGTTCATCATTTCTCAAGTTTCAGAGGTTTCCAAGTCAGTAAGTGATAATCCCTCACCTTTCATTCAACTTAATTTCTTCAGCAAAAGGTGGATTCCCTCTTCTAGGGTTTTCAACTACATGTTTGGTTTCATTGATGTTTAGCTTGCTTCAGTTGGTAAAACCCTAATTTAATCATATATAAACCTCATACATCATCCTTAAGTCATACATATGCCTTATCAAATCATTACCTATCACTCATAGCTCTCATAGCTATCATTTTCACTCAAACCCTAGTTTTCACTAAGTTTTTGCAAGGAAACTAGGAACACTCTGTGTTTTTATCTTTTGGGAACCTTCCTCATGCCCATTTCCAAATATTTCACTTTCATTCTATAGCTAACTCATCACCTTACCTCCCCTAATTTTTTTTTCCATATATTTTGCTAACTCCTAGCCCCTCCATTTCCCTCCCTAAACTTGTTGCACCATTTTCCCCTATTTTCCTAGTTTTCATTTTCTCTTTCATTCACAACAAGCTAGGGTTTTATTTTGCTAAAAAAAATCATGGAAGCTGAGAAGAGAAATACTAAAAAGGAAGGGCATAATTATAGGGTTTATCCATCCAACTTGCAGGAGATCAATGCATCACAATTCATCAAAATGTCATTTTCCAGGGTTTACATTGCACATAAGGACAATTTGGATTAAAAATCCGTTTATGAAGTAATGGAGATGAATTTTACAAAAGTGAAAGAGGTTATTGTCAATAATAGGCCAAATAACAAAAACCTCCTTATGTTTATACACATGTGTTATTATTTGAGATAAATTCCAAAATACAATTTCTCTAGGTCATTTTCTGCACTTTTGAATATGTTGTCTTCAAGTCAAATTTTCAGGGGTTTAGAGAAGGGTTTTTCAGTGCTTGATGACTCCATTTTGTAGTAAAAATCCTAAAATTTCCAACCATAACACTTGTAGTACTAAAATCCTCTAGTAAGGCCTCCAAAATCCCTCTCAAAGTGGTGTTACGCATCTGTAAAAAGGTGTTACGCATATGGAAGGTTGTGTTACGCATCTGGAGTAAGCTTGGGAGAGTTAAATTTTGGAGAACTTCCCATCGGTCTTTTTTTCAAAATTAAAGATGTTATGGAAACTAGACACACAAGGTTAGTTTACCTATCTTCCTTGTTTGGATTTAAATTCCTAAAAATCCCTCAAAATCAGCTGTAAAAAAGTGTTACACATCTGTAAAAATGCGTTACGCATCTGTAAAAATGTGTTACACATATGTCAAAAAGTGTTACACATCTGCATAAGATTCCCCAGGACACTTGTCAAGCCCAGAAAAAGTCAAAATTTTGAGTTTTTTTTGTCCTTTGAGATGGAATTGGAGTGATTGAGTTTTTTTTTTCCTCTTATCATGAGGAAATATGTAATTTAATGTGGGGGACACACACTCCTAGTCTATAGCTAAATTTGAGGGAATGGTTTATAACCTACCTAGATTCTAGGAAGTGACTCATATCATGTATTTATGATGCATTTTGAATGGTATTTTGACCCTATGAGGTGTCATTGTGCGTATTTTCTATAAGTAGACCCACTTTAGTCTTTTCTTGGGTTGGATAATTGTTTTTTGCAGTGGAGCTATTGTACAAGCCTTTTGGAATGAAATCAATGACATTATTGCAGAATTTGTGTTGAGAATCCTATGGTATGACTTGGAGAATTTGTACTTTCTCTGTATTTTTATCTTATCATGTTGAATGATATGTTTTCCTCTTTCATATACATCATTCTATGTGTTTATCTTGTCAGTTTATAAGCATAAATTATGCATTCTCATGCTCTGTTTTAACAAGATTTACATTATATGTTTGTGTTCTTCTAAATAAATGAATTCACCTCAGTGCTCATTCATATTTTCCATCATTTCATCCTATACACAATTACAAACTAATCATGCTTTCAAGCTACCTACCTAGCCTCATCTAAATCTCTGCAAGTTGACCTTGAAATTTGACCTAAACCCTAGACCTAGTCTCCTTACTGCCATTCCTATCCAGCACAGAAACAAAAAAAAAAAACCATATTTATTGAGCTTATATACATAGCCTAAGATCATTAGATATTTAGTAATTTCATTGAATGCAAAGTGACATTGAGAGAGCCCTCTCTGGTACTGGTAGGGCTAGCTACCTGACCTAAATCCTGGTCTATGGTTACCTTCCTTCAATCCCACTCTCACCCTTGGGAAGTTGGGGGGAGTGATAACAGGATCCACCTGACTCAAAACATCAAACTTGTAGGCCACCTTTCATCATATTTTCAGACTGGGCACACTTCCATCATTAAGCCCAATACTAAGTTTTGAGACCAATCATTGAATCAAATACCTGAACCATTTGAATCAAAAAATCGATCATTGAATCTCAAGAAACTCTTGCAACTAGATAAAACCAACCCATATTATATATAAACAATTAGATCAAACAATTTCAAAACCATTCATCAATATACCAAGCCATACATTGTTAGTCATCACATAAACCAGTTGTTGTCACTGCAAACCCTGATCAAACATATGTCAGAATGTATACGCTACTTTGTAGAAGAAAACCTACATATATACATGATTTCCCTAAATAAGACCCACGTAAAGATCTTTGAATACTGAAAACTTAAATATGAATTAATATAATATCGAAACAACCACTGAACCAGATATTGAATCAATCACAGATCATTGAACCAATTACATATCACAACACAATAGCATCATCACTATTCAATATTCTATTCCATAACCAACTCAACTCAACCAATAATTTCAAACATATATAATCATGATAGAGACACCAAAGACACACAACAATAACCATAACAAAACTGATAAAAAGTCATAAAAAATCCGTACTATAAAACCATAACATATGTACGTGAGTTCCACAAAACAAAAATTTCATGTATGTACACACTTATCATTCACAACACCTGTATACAGATTTGAATAAATTGATAAAAAACTTCGTAGAATATATACACGACAACCCAAAATTCGATCCACGTATGTACGCGACTAACCTAAGACAAACCTGTGTACATATTTGAAAAATTTTCATTGTAAACATAATCTTCATATCTTGCAACCCTTACTATCAGAATTACATACTTTAGAATACTTCATTCAGATCACAACATTATTGGAACCACATATCTATCATTGTTAGACATTTTCAATTAGCATCACACAAGAAAATATGTTCCCATACTTCAAATCTTTCAGATACGAGTCTTCTCCTTGCTCCCTAGTGCACACATGTTTTAGATCAAATCATTCGTAAACAATTCATCACTTGCACACATAACACTTTGACCTCCATCTCCTTATATAGCTTTAGCTTTAGCCAATACCTTAGGCCAATCCCTTAGTAATTCCATTGGTAATCTTTGACGGGATCAAACATTCATTGTTGCACTCATTACTATCGGCCAATACCACAGTAAATACCCACTCGTATTCAAGTTACCATGGTGCGTATTATGTATGTGAATTTTCTTCATGATACCCGCGCATGTACACGAAATTGCTTCACAGGATGTGTGTATACTTTCCCAAACTTTAATTTTACCATCCATCTGTCTCTGAACTATCCTTTCTCTATTCATACTAGCTATAGCAGTTGTATCACTTTGTATAAATATCTTGTTATCACAATGTTGACATCTTTATCAAGTAGGTTGTGATCAAGGAAAATACATTATCCATAATTCCAACAATCCCCCCCTTTGAAATTGATGGCAACCACTTTGGTGTTTGGTTACCACTTGTAAATATGTGCAAATGCATCTGTAAACACACCAAGCTAAACAAAAATATTATCTCCCAAGAAATATCTCCAAACACCAAGCTTCTCTCCCCCTTTGACATCAAATTCCAAGGGCTAAAGAATGATAAATGAATACTTCTCTCTCTCCTTTTATAGATAGTATCAATGTAGATATGAACTGGTGAATATGAAAACTACATAATAACGATTATCCCCCTAAGCATATGCTGAAGATCTTCAATGAAGTACTTGACTCTATGACTCAACCAAATATGAACTTTCCTATAACTAAGAACTCATGCTTACATCAATCACCCAAGACTGTGGGGTTACATATTTGACTCACCATTATATCAAATGTCCAAAATAATGGGATTACATTAATAATCATTACAACAAACCTTTCCCTAGTTTTTGGAATATCCAAGGCCAAGTCATCAAGGTACCCTTGTGAAACCTTTCATCATCTGATTTATTTCCATAAAAAATTCACTTGAACATTCCTACAGCAAATTCAACAACCTGTCATTTTTTCTCTCCACTGCCATAACCAAATATTTTTTTCACAACCTCATGGTGGAAGAATGACATATTAAGGTCCCATATACATTGGCATGTTTCTCCAATATCTATCAATGTCTTCCTCCAACAATTTGTCGATTTTTTCCTTTGCATTATCATTTGTCTAATCAATGCCACCATGATGGGAATGAACTTGAGGAAAACCATTTTGAAATTTGTTGTTCAAATTCTGAAACTAACCTTCATACGGTGCCCGTTTCATTCGAGAACTCATCACAATTTATATATCAAGCACATTTGTATTTAATTTTTCCCTCCTGTAATTTTCTTTAGTGCCATATATGCCATAGATCATGGTTTTCCTATGGGTTTACAAGATGAAATATTCATCTAAGTATATCATAATTTACGTTTGGCATGATGCCTCAAAACTTGTGCACAAAGTGTCCTTTCCCAATAGATATTTTCATATTCCCAACTGTTGGAAAGCTATAATTACTATGCTGCCTGGCTGAATGATGAAAAATCACATGTGCTATCCTTATGAAAATAGTGGATAATAGGTCATCAATAATATAGCACAAAAATACCAAGGATATCTTGGGTGTAGCAGCAATAAACTAGCAAATTTTCGCCTCAGCTAGCTTTCTGTCACTTTGGGCTAGTGCATGCTAAAATTCCGAACTAATAATTTTATGGTTTTAAGTAAAAATTTCACTAATGCCTTATTAAATTGGTTGAATGGAGAAAGAGGAGGAGAAATATGTAAAATAGATTAGTTAATGCCAAACCTGTTGATTAAGAATATTTCCACAAAGAAACATTAACAAGAAAGACCTTTTCTCTTCTTGGCCTAATACCATACTATCTATTGGTGTTTGTCACATTCAATTGGGTAAAATTAATATTTTATCATATCCTTTAACACCTCCCAATTAGTCACTAGTGGCTCATTTTCTAGTTCCTTTCTAATTGCATCACTCTCCCACCATGCCAAAGCATGGATTTCAAGATTCAATCGAGAAAATGCAATATTTTTTTTACCAATTACTTCATACATATTGAAGTATACATCCATTTGTTGTAGCCAATGATTTAGTTCAATGGAATTAAATTCCCCAAAATAAGGTTTGATATCCACCTAGGCATCTACATGAAAGTGTACTTGTGCCTTAATATAGTTTCAATCTCCATTTCTGGTTGATCCTTTCACTTTTTATTTGGCCTCCTTTATTCTTTATTTGGGTCTTCACGTCTAGCCTTTATTTATGGTGCTACCCCACATTTCATCACTAATCATTGTGACACCATTAATGTTAATGTAGCTAGAATCTACTTAAGCGTAAGCTAAACCTTGGATCTTCATCTTGATCTCCTCCTTGATATTACCCTACCATTATTGGTGTTCTACTTCACTAAAACCTTGGAAATAACTATTATCCACTTCTTCTATAGTCATTATAGATACTTGTCACACAAGTATCGATACATGCACTCAAACTTCTACTTTAATACTATCTTATTTGTAAATAGTAGGCATATGGCCCATCCATCTCACCAATATGGATTCCTCTCAAATCGTATTTATACAATTTTTCATTCACTACTCACTCATTATATTTCGAAGTAGTATATTATGTGTAGAATATTTCGTAGTATTATATTATGTGCAGAAGCTTCCATAACACTAGATTCTATGTAAAGTAGTCCATAGTAATATTTTCTAATGTAGAAAATTATGTGAAAACAACTATCATAATAACAACTTTTGTGTTAGAGTTATTTATTTTTTAGATAAGTCGATATTCCCAACTATAAGAAAATAGCCTAAATAAAATACATTGATTAATGCATAAAATTAGTTCTTGAAGGAATAAAATGAGATTCCAATGACAAGATAATACTCAATTTGACATCCTATTGGACACCTAATCCTCCGAGGGTTAGTGTGGACGGCGAACAGTCAAAGAGGAGTCCAAGAGACCACTTGGAATGTGAAACCAAGGGTCACTCCAATGTATTATATATATGTATCATTGTGAATAATAAACGAAAATCATGCTTATCTTTCCCTATGTTGTCTATTCTTCCCTATTCCATTGCTAAATTTGACATGGTATCAAAGTTGGTATGTGCCTAACTTGTTGAATACCGTGTGAAAACCACTATTGTCAGTTCTCTCTGAGCATGTTATTGTATTATGCATTGAATGTTACTTCCTTGTTGGTGACTCTCCTTTGGCTATCTCATCTAGCACTACTCTGAGCCTGTGTGGTGAGGGAAATGGCTAGTTTCTCCAACGAATAAAACTTTTGTGATATCTATTTTTGTCTTGAATTTATCACATATCCCTCAGCATACATATTCGACGCAACCCACACCCATGACCCTCACAACATCCTCGACCCTCAAACCAACCTCGATCCTCTGTGTGCATCGTTTTCTGCCAACTCCACCTTCACTCTGGCATACGCTCCTTGACACTTCTCCGCTCGTGCCTTACACAACATTATATCTTTCCAAATCTGCCTTCACTCTCCTCCTTCCCAACGCTCCAAGACAATGGCGTCATCTCCCATGCTATGTCTACCTAGATCCTCACCGTAGTGAACTACTCCACTACATACTCCCCTCCAACATCGTAGTGTCCACAGTTCCTTGGCACAATGATACCTCCACGCTATCCAAACAATGGTAGCAACAAAAATAGGGTGAATTTCCTGGTCAAGATAAAAAAACCCATTTTAGAAATAACTAGAACTGCATGGTTTCCTTTTGCGGCATTAACACCACCGTTTCCTCTTCCATCGACACTCCCATGACTCTAACTCCAGTCAACTATGCCCTCACTTTCGCTAGTGAAATCTCTTGAGATGGAAACAATGACTTAATTATTGCATGGATTTTGATGGACGGTGTTTAGAAAAGAGTTCAGTGAACCTTACATGAATCTGGAAACCGTATTGGGCCGGATGAGAGAAGGGTGAATTTTCCTCGCTGCACCATGAGAGGAATGTGATTGGCATGTTGACTTGTTTTCAAGATCAAAGTAATGTTGACACTGCTTTTCCGTGATCCTTTTGAAAACTGTGTGTGTTGAAGTTTTTGAGAGTCATATTTCATATGTGTGTTGGCCCTTTTTTATATATATGCATTTTGGTGGGCATAATTTGAAGTTTCTATGGCCTATAATGGGAATACGTATGACATATAAAATATATACGAATGATATCTCATAAAGGCTATGTATGGCATGGATGACATGAATGAATTTTGTTATGATTTAGAAAATGAATACATGGACGAGTCATAATATGAGTGTTGGTTTTAAATGCATGAAAAATGGTTGGTTAAAATATATAGGTTTGAAAGGGAGTAAAGGTCTTCTACAGGACAATCTGATCGATTATCAAAAGGCAATAGAGAAAGTGTACTTTCCAACTTTTCAAAAAAAAAATCAGGATTTTCTTGCGCTCTTGGCGCTAGTTCCTTGTTTGAATGTTCAGGAGATTCTTCTACATTTTCTTCACGTATAAGCTTTGTAAGCCTCTACTGTTGTAGATGGAAGAATGGCTTGGGATTTGTTTTCAAAATCTGAGGATTCATGTCCTTGAATCATTTGTGAAGATTCATGCTTTATTCTCTTGTTTAATTTTTGTGAGTTGGATAATTTCCTCATTATTTTACTATTTGCTAAGATTGATTTGCTGAAAAATGGTTCCTATTGGAGGAATATTAGAGTTATTTAATACTTTGATACTCTCTACAATGGATAATACAATAAAATTTAGCAAATATTCTCTCACCGACATCCAAAATTGTCTACAAAATGCACAAGAAAATATTGAATTTTTGTAACTTGAGTCATAGCTACAATGAGATGAGCTTGACCAGAAGAGTTGCCATTCTGAACCTAATTTTATTCATAACATTGAGACAAGCTCCCATCAACAAAAAGAAAATGTTCAGATCACTGAGCCCAATACAAGAGTAGATTTGAATGCAAAAGCAAAAATCCAGCCTGCACTTCCCAAGCCCATCATCAAACCTTGGGAAGAGCTTGTCCATAACAAACAAAGAACATGTCTTGGATATGAAAAGGAGGTGTCATTTCATATTCCAGACTATTCAAAGCCCATTCAATTTCAAAGCATTGGATTTCTTCATGATAACTCACCTTCAGCTGTTCCAGATTCTTCTCCTATTCTACAACAACCACAACAGATTGTGAAATGCCAACACTATGACCGAGTTGGCCATATTAAAGAACAATGTTTTGATCTTCACGCGTGCAAGCACTATGGTAAGCACACTCATTATTCACACATATGCTTCAGAAACAAGTCTTCTGGAACAACAAAGATTCATCTTGGATGGATCACTTCTTGGCAATGGGAAACAACATCCAAGAGGATATTTCAGTGATATGTCAAAATCTCTTCTAGAATATTAAAATGCCTTGTAGTTGAGTTTTTTCCATCATCTCACCTTGTACATGACAGGGGGGGAGATTGTGGTGATATACAAGCTTCAAAGCCACATCAAGCGAGCCTGACCTACAGCCTGTCATTCCAGATTCAAAGTTGTAGCTAGAGACACAGAAGTTCAAGCAAGCCTGAGCCACAACCTACCATTCCAAATTCAGAGTTGTAGCCAAAGACAGAGATGCCCATGAACATGCCTTTGGTTGGTTTTTGGCCTTAAACCATCTATCTGAGGTTGAGTTTCTTCTTCTTCAAAGAATTCGGGACACTTTCTCTAGCAGAAGACTTCAACTTCTAGCCAATTTTGGTCGAGTTCTAGGAAATGCATCAAGAATTCTAGAGTTTGTGGTCATCATTAAACCATCGCAAGTTGTAGACCTCCCTTCTTCCGGGTTGAATGTATCCCTCTTCAAAATATTAGGACCACTTCCTCTAGCAGAAGACATCAGTTTCTTGCGAGTTTTGGAAGAGGTATGGGAACTGCACTAAGTGTTCCAGTGTTGGTGGTCATCTTTAAACCACCTCCTTATTCCAACATTTCAGAGAGAAAATTCATCCTAGTGATTCCATGCATAATTTTGACATTTGTATTACAACTCTCTTCTTGAACTCATACATACCCCTTCAGGTAAAGGGGGGAAATGTTGGACACCTAATCCTCCTAGGGTTAGTGTGGAAGGTGAACAATCAAAGAGGAGTCCAAGAGACCACTTGGAATGTGAAACCAAGGTTCACTCCAATGTATTATATATATGTATCATTGTGAATAATAAACACAACTCACGCTTATATTTCCCTATGTTGTCTATTCTTCCCTATTCCATTGTTGAATTTGACACATCCTAACCGACTAGTAGGAAGGAAATATTCAGTGGATGGATTTGAAATTCTTAGTGGTAGGAAAGATTCCAAAGGGTATATTTATGCACCTAACAACTATAGAAAATAACAAAGGGTGTATTTATACACCCAAAAAATATTTAAAATACCTAGGGAAAAATTCAAACACCCATAAATTGAAAAATACCCCTAGGGATGTATTTATATTCACAACCACAAAGAAAAAATATATGGGGCCAGTTCAAACTATGGAAAGCTTGGAAAAAATTTCTAAGCATGTGTTTGGAATCGCAATCACTTGGAAAAATGTCTGCGGGTGTGTTTGAACTCTTAGATTTTGGGAAAAACATTTTTGATGTGTTTGGACTCTCAACTACATGGAGAATCCACCTAGGGATATATTTTCATTCTGAATACATCTTTTCATATTCCCAACCATTGGAAATCTAGAATCACTATTCTACCTGGTTGAATGATGAAATATCACATGTGTTATCCTTATGCAAAATAGTGGATAACTAGTCATCAGTAATCTAGCACAGAAACACCAAGGATATCTTGGGTGTAGCAACAATAAACTAGCCAGTTTTCACCTCAACTAGCTTTCTGTCACTTTGGGCTATTGCATGCTAAAAATCAGAACTAATATTTTTATGGTTTTAAGTAAAAAATTCATTGGTGCCTTATTAAATTGGGTGAATGGAGAAAGAGGAGAAGAAAATATGAAAAATATATTAGTTAATGCCAAACGTGTTGATTAAGAAGATTTACAGAAAGAAACATTAACAGGAAAGAAAGGTATCTAACAGATTAAACATTCGATATAGAAGAGTAACTCCATTGTTTAATAAATAGCTTTGAATGACCAACCCTGAAAGTAAAATTTACAAGATGACAAGTCCTCAAAGTGACTTCTCAAGTTCACGAAAATCAACCTCCTATGTTGCTGAAATATTTGCAATATGGAAAGAGAAAGAGGGATAAATAGATGAAATATGAAAAGACTCCTGGATCACCAGTCATAAAAATCCTCACTCACCTCCCTATCTCTTATAGAATGAAAATGGGATGGTACATTCAATGTCTCTCAAAATAGTAAAGTATATTATCCACAATAAACCTTGGGTTTATGAAGAGGAGTGTTGAGTAGGGAGATGCAGATTCCCCTTATTAAAGAAATATTAGTAGATAAAAATGACTAAAATAAGTTAAACATCAAATCCATATTTGTTACACGTTATTCATCAATCCTAAATATGAGATATATGAGTGTTGTCTATAAAAACAAAGATTTGTCTAGTCTTATACTGTCTTGAGCTATGTTTGAATTTGCTAAATGTGTCTGTGACTCATCTCTAGATGTTACAACTCTAGTCCAAGCTCTTGGGGGTCAACTAGCATCAACATTATTTTTGTGTGGCTTCTTGGTCACCAAATTATTTTTAGGAAAACATTTATTTGAATTTATTTTATGTTTGTCAATATCATGTACCTTGTATCCACAAAACCGTATTTCTTCTTTGAGAGGAAGGTTTGGGATTGTTTGTGCATTTACAGCATATGACTGTTTGTCCCTATATGATTCTTCCATAATGGTAATTGGAGGAAAATTTCCCCACTGAATATTCACACATCCATTGAAGAAAATGTGGGGTAATTTTGAGTATATTTTAGACACATTAATTGTTTGATACGCATACAAGTTGTCTCACTTCAAAAAAAATATGAACTACACAAGTTTCAAGATAGACAATAAGATAAACATAGTGAGAAATTTCCGACCTATCACACTTTTTAATGTGCCTTATAATCAAGAATATGGAAGCCTGCACCATTTTCTTTGATCAACTAGAGTTTATTAAGAGATATTTTATCCTAGCTAATATTATTACAACATTTTAAGGTCTTCAATGAGTATCAAAGATCAGTCATATAATTATAGATGAAGATAAGAATAGAAAATATGACTCCAAAGGCATATTTTCTACTAGGGTGCACCTCTTCAAGCTTAGAAAAATAATTTAAATCTCCAAATGATGTACCCTCTTCCATGCTAGGAATAAATAGAGAATGTGGTGTAAATCCTTCATTAATGTGCCCTCTATGCAAGTGTCAAAAAACATAATATATTCCATTTAAGTGCCAAAAATGTGATACTTTGTAACTCCTCATACTGCCATGAATAGGTAAGTGAATCCCTCAGTTGGAGTGCCCTCATTTTCAAGGAATGAACCCTTGGAACATGTCAAAAATAGGATTTAAAGGAGAGAGTGCACAACTGGTAACTTCCACTACATCAGTGCCTCCCCTGTAGCTCAGTGAGGAATCCTATTTTCTATTAAGGAAACTCCCGTTGGTGTGTTTTCCTCCTCACTTCTGTTGTAATGAATGTTTAAAAATGGCCACAAGGGATGTGACCCTAATAATTCCAATATATTAACAAAAAAAATTCATTGTCATGCTAATAGATCTGCATTCAAAAGGTGTAAATACAACAAAAATATATCCTCAAACAAGTGCTTATCCACATGCTTTCTCGCAAATATGAATTTCTTTTGTTGTTTGACTATGTGATTGTTGTGTATGGGTGTGTTCACACTAATAAAATTTTTGTAGTATTCACTTCCTATATGTTGTTTCTAAGAAGTTTTCACAATTGACATTTGTGCTCAAATGGGAGCTGAAACTTATCGTTTACAAACAAAGTTCTTTAAAGAGTTGAAAGTAAAGAGTTAACATATCAGTTTCTTATTTGAATGCAGAAAATTGAAGATGAGTCAACACCCAATTTTGACAACGGATGAATACCATGAACATGATGAGAGAATCGCTGATGAGAAGAGCTTTCTTAAATATACATGACCATTTAATGATTATCATGGTGGGAAGATGAGAGAAAGAAGTAATATTTTTCAACATATGCTAAATATGGGCATAGCAGTATAATCCATTTTCCTCAAATTTTTTATCCAGATATTATAACATTTCATAGCATGAGACATGTAGAGTCATTAGACATATATTAAGAGGAAAAAAACACAAATGAAAAGGTAGGAACCTTTGATGAAGGGATTGAAGTTGATAGAATGTTGAAGAAGGGTTGCAAGGATGAATGGAATAAGTTGATGAAAGATGCTTTAAAATATGTGTATGATACTTTCAATTTAAGTAATTTAACAAAAATACTTATAATTATTAACTTGAAAGCGGCGCATTGTTGGAAAAAGGAGAGTGTTGATGAGTTATTGGAATTTTTACAATGGTTGTTACCACCCGAATCCACATTTCCAACAAAAGAAAAATCATGGAAAGTGAAAATCACTAAGCTAGGCTTAGGGTATGAAAAAATCCACAACTGTGTGAATGGTTGTGTATTATTTCGCAAAAATATTGAAAGTGAGATTGAATGTCCAAAATGTAAAGAACAGAGGTATAGACCGGTGTTTAAATCAAATTCAGCTTCGAGAAGGGTTCTTCGCCACTTTCCACTAATCCCATGGTTGCTTCAAATGTACAAATGTCGAGCTAATGCAATGACATGCCCAAAATAAGAGCACCGATGGAAACAATTGATTTGTGGCCGATTCTAAGATATGAAAGGAATTTGACAACAAATCACTTGATTTTGCCCAAGATCCTCGCAATATTTGGCTAGTTTTAGCTCTAGATGGGGTGAACCCTTTCTCAGATGAGAGCACTAAGTGGTCAACTTGGACAGTGTATTTAATAAATTATAACTTTCCTCCATGGTTAGAAACCAAGCCATTTTTCTTGATGTTTCCATTGATTATACTAGGGGAAAAATGTCACTTCAAATATAGTTGATGTTTATTTAGACCCATTATTTGACGAACTAGTGGAATTTTGGAAGGGAATTGAAGCAATTCAAATTTTAAAAGATGGTAATTCAATTCAATCCACTTTAAGAGATTCTTTATTGTTTACAGTCCATGATATTCCTGCATATGGCACGTAGAATGGTCTCGATGCTCATGGATACCATGGATATCTAACTTGCATCTTTAAGGGTTTTGTGAGGCACTCAAGTAGTGTTCACAAGTTTATTTATTGTGTACATCATGCTTACCTCAAAATGGATCATCCATATCATCGAAAAAAGTCATGTTTCAATGGCCATAAAGAGAATCGTGAAGCACCATTGGAAATAACATGATTGCATTATTGATAATGGATTAAAAAACAATGCAATTTTTTGAAAATGGTGGCATTTGTGGTAGTAAAAATAATCCACTTAACGATAGTGGTGTAAAAAGAGTGTGCATATTCTATAAATTTCCATACTTTAAGCATACAACCATTAGGCATAATGTTGAATTTATGTATACTTAGAAACACATATATTTTTCTATTATATAAACTCTTTTTGGTGCATATGATACAATGTCATCACGACTAGACCTTCAAGAACTAAATATTCATCAAAATATTTGGGTTGAAAGATATGGTAATGGAAAATACAATAAACATGTTGCTCCTTATGTGTGGAAAAAGGATCAATGAGCACAATTCTTAAATTTGATGTCTCAAACTTGATTTCCTATTGGATATGTAAGTGGTAATATTAGAATGAAAACCGACAATAATAGCTTAAGAAGCCTCAAGACCCATGACTATCATGTCATAATTAAGGCTATTTTACCTATTGCAGTCATATCAAGTTTGGAAAAGGGACCAAGATTGGAAATTATAAGGTTGGGCCTAATATTAAAAAGAATGAGTTTGCATGTGCTAGATCCTTCAAACTTTCATAATTTGAGGGGAGAGGTTGTTGAAGTCCTCTACTTATTGGAACGATAATTTCCACCAGCAATATTCAATATTTCTATGCATATTCTTATACATATAGAACTTGAACAAGATAATTTTGGCCTAATAAGAACAAGATGGATGTATCTTTTAGAAAGATACATGAAAGTTCTGAAAAATTGTGTTCATAATAAGGAAAAACTAGACGGTAGTATTTGTGAGGGATATTTAATGCAAGAGGCCATAGGATTTTGCACAAAATATATGAAGGATTTTAGCGATGTCAATAGGCATATATCGGATGATGATGACAATCAAAGAGTTTAAGGTGAAGTATTAGAAGGAAATTGACGTCACTTCATGCTATCAAATGAGGAAATAATTTCCATACATGGCTATGTTCCTAAAAACACATCAACATTCGATAAGTGGTGTAGGTAAAATATGATTTACATGATAATTATTTGTTAAATTTCATTTAATATCTAAATTATTATCACTCTTACTATTCATATTTTATGAAGAAAATATGAAGAATAAATTCAAACATGGATGCGTCCATCTCGAAAGCGTACACTTCAAGTTTTGAATATTGGAGATCGATCTTTTCCAAAATTTTATGATTGGATTTTCGATGCAATTAATGATGCATGATAAGAAGGTCAAGATATAATGAACGAGGAAATTGATCTTTAACTGTATCTAAGTATATGGGCTTCTTCTTACTGTGGGATGTGGGCCTATGGTACTCATTTAAGAGTGGAAGAAAAGGACACAAGAAAGGCAAATCGTGATTGTATTGTTAGTGTTGAGTTTCATCACAACACTAAAAAGAACTTGTATGTTGTATTCATACAAGAAACTATTCAAGTTGATTATGGTGAAACTAGTCCTATATTACTAAAATGTAAATGGATCAAGACATCTACAATACAACACGATGAGCATGGATTTGTACATGAAAATACACGCCAAATTTTACTGAAGACCAATGAGCCATATGTTTCCCCTATTCAAATTAACCATTCATTTTTAATTGATGATGTAACAAGCTCAGGATGGTTGTTTTTCATTCAAATGGAGTCTCGTTCAAAAAGGAAATTCATGGAATATGTTGATATATTGGTCAATGGGAAATGTAATAGTTTACAAGAAACATTTGAGGAAGAAACTGAAGATGGTGATAGAGTCTTTGAAGATGAAACTTTAATTCCCAATGAACATATCTAGATAGAAAATGTAAATCAAGAAAATGAAGTAAATCAAGAAAATGTATACACAAGTGATCAGGATTGTGATCTTGATGACCACGCAAATGATCACGATGATGATTTATCACCTTGACTTTATGGCATAAATTTTCACTATGCAAATGGATTTTATTTTTTTGTCCATGGGATTAGCCAGATGGCTGTATTAAACTCTGTGTGAAATTTATCATTCATTTTTCACTTTGTGTTAATTTTGTCTCATTCTAGTAACTCTATTGTAGCATGTAGTGATTCAATTTATTTTAAAGAGGGTTACTAGATCCATAAATGAAATTGCCTACATGAAGTTATGCTAACTTTAATATTTATTTTGTAACTTCTATAGTTGTTTTTTTTTCCTCAGGAAAATCTAGATTCTTCTAATGTTATTTTAGTTGTTAAATTGGGGGATGTGTATCTTTTTATTGTGGGATATTTGATTTTCAGCTGGAAAACCTCGAAGCTAAATGTAAGTCTCTGGAGTCTGTTTACTAAGGGCTCAAAGTCTTAATATGGTTCAACAACTCTTCACCAAAGTTGTACGGTACTGACACTAGTACACATATAATAGATTCAATAATGTTACAATGGTTGGGACAACCAATCTGCATTCCCAATTGCAATATGCTATGTTTTTATTATGTGATAAATTTATGCAAATATTACAATTTTTTTTGCAATTAAAAAAATATAATCCATAATTCTAGATAAGGTGCTGATACTGATTAAAGTGTTCCTTCTATCAATTTAAGGTTAATTCATTCTCATTGATCATAATGCATGATCGTATAATAGATATATTTTATAATTGTTATTTATCCATGAACTAATATTTTTTCTTTAAATGTGAAATGTAGGACATAAATACTATGAAGAAGGGGTTGAAACATAAAAATGATCTTAGTAGTGATGAAAATATGATAGAATATGAGTGTGTTCATAAAGAACGCATCACAAAAAATGAAGAATAATTCTCATCTCTTGGTTTGGTGAATAAGTAAGTAGTTACTCTTCGTCACTTTTTATTTCTATGCATATTTAATTAAAGTTGTATATAATATATTTTATGATGTAGGCCATTATTTGATAAGTTTTTTTTTTTTTTAAGTGGAAACTTGGATCCCATAGATAATGAGAAGAAACAAAAAGCAAGCAAAGAAATATCCCTGCCAACTCGTAGAAGAAAATGCCGTGGTAATTCTATGCATGGAGATGAGGCTGACAACACTAATGATCAACTTCCTGATATATCATATGATCATGTCCAAGGTGTTCACGAAAAATTGGCACATTCTGAAGAAGCAGAGTTGCAAGAAATTTATTTACAGTTAAAGAAAATATTTGAAGGTACGTCTGAGGAGATATGTGTGCAACCTAGTGCCACACCTATTGTGGACAAGGAGTAACCAATTCAGTCTTTTTCCATAGAAAGCACACCAATTACATCTTCTCCAAGTAAGGTGCTAGGAACTACCGCACCTTCTTTAGCCACAAGTATGAGTGATTTTCCATCACCTAGTCTTGGTTTTGAAGATGTATCAGCTTTAGTCAAAAGAAAAAGAATTAGTCAAAGCCTTTATAGGTCCACAAAAAGGGAAGCCAAAGAATGAAAATCAGAAGGGAAGAAGGCTTACTTGATTGAGGTAAAATATGGTGAGCCTACTGGACCAAATGCGTCAAGGTGGGCCACAGATTTGGGCACAAGAATAAGGTCTCATTTGGATGTTACCAAATCCAACTTTGCAGATCAAGATCCAAGAAATGTTGATCAAGTGATCCAAAAAATGGAAAATGTTTTTGAGACTATTGGTGGAAGGATTTGTAGTAAATATTATAAGTGCAGAATGAGAATTTTGATGAATAACTTCAGGCATAAATGTAGAAAATTAATCTTGGATGGAAAAGATAGGGAGAGTAGCTTGACTCCCAAACAATGGGAATATTTGAAGGAAATTATGTGTGCTGAAGAGTGTTTGTCAAAGAGTATAAGAGCAAAGAAAGCAAGAAAGTAGGTGAAGGCTTGATATTTTTTGGGTCGGGGTGGGTTGCGAGCCAAACAACAAATATTTGTAAGTATACAATTTTTTTGTTGAATATTGTACATTATGTTATGTGTTTTAATTTTTCTTAATATCCAACTACTTGTGCGTTGAAAATTATTTGTAGGTTGAAGAAGCTAAAAGAGAACCAGTGGTGAGTGAAATGGCTCATTATATGGTAGACTTGGAAAATTCCAAACATAATTATATGTCAGAAAATCCAATAGAAAGTTCTTTTCCATCTATTAACATCGAGAGAAGACAAATAGGAGCTTATATACTGTTGAAAACCATAGTAAGGATTATAATCATGCAATGCGATGTATAACTGGTTTGACAAAGACAATGTCAACCATAGCCTCCTCCATTGAACCTCTTGTTGCTGCATGGAAAAAGAAGGAATTTAACATTGTTTTAGATGAGGTAAGAAAATTATAATTCCCTTGCAACCAATGCTTCACTTGAATTTGTAATATGTTAATGTTTTGGTTCCATTTCCCTTCACTTATGAAGCCTTCTTTTATTGGAAATTCCTGTCTATCACAGGAAGAAAATGTAAATTTGGGTGGTGCAAGAATGCTAAATGACTCAAAAAAGGGCCATGAACCTGTGAAGGTATGTTTTTGTAGATATCTACAAGATCTATATGCTTCTATTTTAGTGTTATTAAGATTTTAATGTTTTAATATTATATTTACTGTTTTCTGCTATGTTATAACTTATTGTGTTTTAATGTAATATTTGATTTGTGCATAATGAAATCACATATAGGATGTTAAAGGAAAAATGGTTACCTCGAGAGTTCTAAAATATGACGAAATTGATGCACCTGAAAATTCCTAATTGGTGCCAAATCCTGCTGGTATTTCAGATGTTAACTCAGTGAGTACATATTATTCAGTTAATTAAATATCTATGTATGTTTTTGCAATTTAATTGTAATTATTATTTTCCTAATATCTGTGTATACTTTTTGTTTTTGACAGTGCTTATTAACTCCGGTAGGGCATGACCTACTCCAGGTAGGTGACAAAGTGAATATATTAGATCCATATGATAGTGCTATTGCTGGCATTGGACGGATTCAGTCAATTTCTATCATACATGGAGTGCCACTTGGTCCAGAAGACACAAATGTAAATGTCATTAATGTCACAAGTAACATCCCCCTTCTGTATGAAGATAAAATAGATGGATGTGTTCATTTGAAGGAGAAGGAAAATAGTTTCACTTGGTGGCCGAAGAAGTACTTGGAAAAGTCATCGATCTAGATGGTCTTCTTGTGGTTGTTCATATATAACTTCTCAAATCCAACCACTCTTTTTTGATAACTCGGATATAGAACAAAACATTTTTTTCTTAATATTTGGACTAAGTTTTGAAACTCCTCATTTGGATTTTATTGCAAATAAAATGTTGACTAAATGACCACACACATTGTATAGAAGGACTTGGTCACCCTAGATGTCAACTATAAATTTTCCATAGCCTGTTGATTGTATTGGTTTACAAGTTGATAGTTTGGATGATACAATGGAAAACATGGGAATATATGGCTTGTTGTCACTAATGAAGGCTTATGGGTAAGTGATTTGTATGTAAATATGCTATGAGGTATTTTTGAATGTATGTTTGCATTTATGAGCTATTTGTTTAAATATGAATTTCATTGTTCAGACAAACAATTAAGGCTTTGGAAATGTTGTTGCTTCCTATGGAAAAATATCATACAAAATCTCCTGGTTCCATGGGGAATGATACACCTTTAGCTATGATGTCAAATAGACTAAAAATAATATTTGAGTACTTAAAGCAGATGTTTGCTCAATTGACAGACCCTCCTAATGATTCAATTCGTAAAGAAATTGTCACCTTAATGGAATGCATGATTGGTCCAGAAGGGGATCTTACAAAAACTAGTGAGAAGCAGTTCCATAGAATTTATCTTAAATATCCTCTTCTTTCCATTGAGGAAACATAACCAATTAAAAAAATTAATCACTAAGGTTTGTATAGAAAAGTGCTTGATATCACATTTCCAAAAGAATGTGGCTCTACAGGATTGGAAGAGACCATGGATAAGATATGCTTGGAGGATTGTCTTGTAATTTGTGAAGGTTGCAAATTACTAGTACTATTAGAAAGAGGTGGGTAATATAAATTTCTTACTTCCCTAACTTTTCTATTATGGTTATTCTAATAGCCAAAGCAGGCTTTGATCATTGTTAATTCAAGGAGTCTACAGAGGAGAGTTGGGGTGTGAACTATCGAGCCTTGAATGACTTATTCCAGATATCAAAACAAAGAAAGGATACCTTTATATATGAGGTTCTTTTTCAAATGATTGAAATATACAATGAACAAGTCCGGGACATTGATTCTATTTCACATTGACCCCCCAGGCACAACAGCTGCACTAGGAATAAGTGCAGATTAAATCTCAAATGGAGGGCCTCTTTGTTGAGAATATTAGGAAGCTTTTAATGATGTCTATGAGAAAGAGGGTATTGCTGGAGAAGATTGCCCACTTAGCTACTGATATGGGTCTCCTCATGGATTTCAGAACTAATTTATGCAACAAGTATCTTAAAATTTTTGAGGTTGTTGATACAGATTATGGGCTTGCATTGGAGTTAACTTCGTGGGATCCTACTCTTGCAGTCTCTTTTGTAGAAAATATTACAAAATCTAAAATATTTCAAATTCAGATAAATCCGAGATGAAATATTTTAATATATAATCACATACAGTGAATTCAAAGACCAACACCATAGCCAAGATGGCCCATATGACATCCCCACCAAAGGTGTGATCCTGAAACATTGGCCTAACGAAGTAGAAAAGAGAGACACAAAAGACAATGCAGGGCCAACTTTGATGGAATGGATAATTTTTTGGGGATCCTCTGCACCCACTTGACAAATCTTCGTGCACAAAGGACAGGATTTTTACATCGCTTGAAGGCTTGTAATATTATGTTAACTAGACAATCCTGGAATTTCTTCTCACATTCATCCTTTCCTGGACATTGATCATCTACTCCATAGACATTGAATGAATCATCGTGTCACCTATATTAACGATTTATTTCTACTCAAACTCCCAAGAATCTATGAAAATTGGCACGCTTTACTCCACTTATAAAAACAAGTTTCAAGTTTCAACTAACTTATATTATGTAATATCAGTCAAGCTCTATTCAATTGCATGAGCCTACAAGAAATTTAAATTCGACAAGCTCACTCTATCTCAAAATTCAATGGCCTGAGAAGCATGCCTATGCAGTAATTCATGAGTTGCTGAGTCTTACGGTGGAGAAGAGAACACTGTTTGATACTCTGACTCATTTCAGGCATGCCTTCAAGTTTTCTAACAAGGTAAAACTCAGGAAATTTTTAGCTCTGGATTCCTCAAAAGTTATAAATTGTTAACCCACTAGTTGAGTAATAATGTAAAATTAAAGTGCTACCCAGTTCAGTAACAATGCAAACTATTGACTGTTTTAGAATTTGGCAGTTACATCAATATGTTGTTAATGCTTACATTTTTTTAAGTGATAGCCCTTGAAGAATGGTGGACGAAAAATCTTGAAGAAGCTAAGAAACGTGAAGCAATGAAATCCAGTGTGAATGCCTCCACACAAGCCAAAAATACCGGTATGCAATTTTTCAATTCAGCTTATGTGTGACTTCAAATAATGGCTTGTCTGTTAGTTGTGGTGTCATACTATTTTTTTTTACATCAGTTTCTTTTCCTCCCTGCTCCTTTTGGTCCATAGCTCCCAAATTTGGGCGTGTGTTTATACATTATGTATTGGGGTTCCCATGAACAGAGATGGTGGAAAAAGTATTGGAGACTCAGTGGGGCCTTGTGTTGGAGGAATCTGGATTCTCATTACCTCCTGAAGCTTCAAGTGAGGATAGTGGAAAGATGTTGGAGGATGGACCTGAGATCAGTAATGAATATATGGGCAATCTTAGTTTGGTGTTTTCACTTTTGATTTCTTGGGATTTTGACTACTAGGTTAGCATCACCAAATTATTTTGTCCTCTTCACTACATTATGTCTTGAACTGAGCGCGTTTTACAAAGTATTGATATAGCAGTCTTATCTATTTTTAAGTTTATGACTTGAGGATTATGGTTTCCTGACAATTTCTCTAGGTTCCTTTTTTCAACATATTTAAGGTTATTTTTATGTTGCTAAATTTAACAATTTGATTACTTACATGCTGGAGAATGGAATTTAGCATTTTGCAGTGAAGAACTGTTAAAATTCAAAGTATTTTGTTTTAACATTTGTTTTATTTTCCACCTTTCTCCAGGTGTGTTATTTTTGAATGAGTTATTTTGTTTCTTTGTTACTTCAATTTTTCCAAGGGCAGCAAGGGTTTGGAGAATCCTAGCTTAAAATGGTGCAATTAAATCCTGATGCATAGTTTGATATTATTTCTACAAAAGATGGAATCATACCTGGCAGACCACTTCCTTTTGAATTCCATGTGGAACCACATACAAACTATGACGGAGTTGCAGTTAAATGGGGTCTGATACACCATAAAGAAAGTGCAGTAAATTGTTGTTAGGCTTGCTTAGACCAAGCAAAAAATGTTGAAGAAGGTGAAAAGAAGTGTAACAAAGATGGTGGAAAAAGTATTGGAGACTCACTGGGGCCATGTGTTGGAGGAAGCTGGATTCTAATTACCTCTCGAAGCTTCAAACGAGGATAGTGGAAAGATGCTGGAGGATGGACCTGAGATCGGCAATGAATATATTGGAAATCTTAGTTTGGTTTTCTCGCTTTTGATTTCAATATTGTTCTTCTTTTTGTTGCACATTGTTGTTTACTGCATGCTCTGAGATTTTGTTACCCTTAAGTCTTAGGTGACCATGTATTGGCTTGGGTAGGAAGCATAGAGCCCCCTGCATTTTGTCTTTGACAAACATTAATAATGCATGAGGTAGAGAGGAAGTAAGGGAGAGTACTAGTTTGCAAGGGTTTTGGTTTTGCTTGCCTACTGCATTTTTTATTGGCTTTTGTGATCATTGCATTGTCTCTATCCTTGGATACTAGGGCTCTACTCGAGTTGAAGAAATCCATAAGCCAAGATCCTATTTTAATTCTCTCTAATTGGAATGAAAATGACAACTACCCTTGCTCATGGAGTAGGCTTACAAGTGATGGCTTAGGAAGAGTTGTGGGCCTCAACATTAGCAATAGCTTGGATGGGAATAATGGGGTATGGGAATAAAAAATGTTGAGCCATGCTATAGGTTTTTTCACTTTGCCACATCTAGAATAGAACTTTCAACAATTTTTTCAGGAGCTGGGATTTTTCCGGAATCGATCCCTCCAATTGCATTGTCTTTTGCTTCATAACTTTGTGGTAAAAAAGGGAGTATTCTGGATTCTTTGGTTGGGTACCGAGGAGGAAATCAGGTGGATTTCAGGCTTACAGGGAAATTGTCTCCATTTTTTGGAAATTTGATAGAGTTGCACATTTTATTGCTGCATTATAATGAAATATTTGGAGAGATTCCAAGAGAGATCACAAAACTAAGGGATCTAGAAGTACTTCAACTTCAGGACAATTATTTTACTAGATAAATTTTGTTGGAATTAAAGGAATTAATTACCTTATGTGCACTTAGCCTTGGGGTATAATTTCCTTAGTGGAAGCATTACTATGGAGCTTGGCATATGTCACAAATTGCAAATATTAAATATAGCAGGAAACATGCAAAATGGGTCAATTCCCCCAAGTCTTGGGGATTTTATGGAGCTAAATTTTTTATCTTCATATTTCAATCAACTCTCTGGAGCGATAGAAGTGGATCTATTGAGAACGTGCTAATCCCTGGAGCATTTCCATCTATCGAGTAACTCATTGATTGGTGAAATTCCTGCATAGTTGGGGAATTGTTCTAGACTTAGTTTCATTTCCCTGTTTCCAAATATTTTAGATGGAGTTATCCCAATAGATATTGGCATACAATCCATGCTTGAAATGCTAGATTTTTTAAGGAATTCCCTCACTCATGAGATTCACAAGGAGCTGGGAAATTTCCATGAGCACTATGTACTTCTGTTCACAAATCCACTGGGCTACACCCCCAGAAAAAGTTATATTGATTCTGAGCCTACTAGTGGTTTATCAAACAATGAAAAATTGGAGCTCAACTATTTTCAAGGAGATATTACTGCCGATCTTATCACACTTCCTCGAGTTAATATTATTTGGGCTCTACAGACAACTCAAAATGGAACCTTCCCTAAGGGTTGGGGTGAATGTAGTAGCTTGGAGATCCTTAATTTGGGTCAAAATCTTTTGACTAGTCGAATTCTTATAGTTTTGGGTAGATGCAGGAACTTGTATTTTCTTGCTTGAGAGGCAATCAACTTAGAGGGATGATTCTTGAATTTCCAGTTTCTTTTATTCTTTTCTTTAATGTTAGTGGAAACAAATTATCTAGCAACATTTCAACTTGCTCGAATAATAGCTTCACCAAACCACCACTGCCTTCAATAAATGAGTTTTCGATAGTTCGCAAGCTCAGGTCACCTTTGCTACTCTTTATTCATATCTCTTTATGTGTGGTCTTGGGGAATAAATCCAGATACTTCCATTCTATCTAATATCTTTATGTGTGGTCTTTGGGGAAGCAATCCACTCATTTCCATTCTATCTAAGGGTCTGACGGTGCTTCATGATTTCAAATGGTAACAACTTCAATGGTTTGCTTTCTCCACCACTAATAGATGAAGGGATAATGAGAGAACAACCATCTTATGGATTATTATTAAATGACAACCAATTTTTAGGGAATATTTATAGCTCCCTTTTTGCTTCATAATAGATATTTCATAGCTTTGCCTTGAATTTCAGGGCAATCAAATATCAGGGGAAATTCCTGCAGAGGTACTAGGGAATTATAAATCATTGAAGTGCTTAGAGACCTCACATAGTCAAATTAAAGGATCAATATCATTCACCCTTGGGAATATAACATCATGAATGCCCTCTGCATATGCTATGAGTGCTCTAGCATATATTCCACCATTCACATAGATTCTAACAATTGACATGTGGGAGCTCATACATTTTCTCATTATATAAAACTTAGGAACTTTTTAGCTCTGGATTCCTCAAAAGTTATAAATTGTTAACCCACTAGTTGAGTAATAATGTAAAATTAAAGTGTTACCTAGTTCAATAACAATGCAAACTATTGACTGTTTTAGAATTTGGCAGTTACATCAATATGTTGTTAATGCTTACATTTTTTTAAGTGATAGCCCTTGAAGAATGGCAGACGAAAAATCTTGAAGAAGCTAAGAAACGTGAAGCAATGAAAGACAGTGTGAATTCCTCCACAGAAGCCAAATATACTGGCATGCGTTTTTTCTATTCAGCTTATGTGTGACTTCAACTGATGGCTTGTCCATTAGTTGTGATAGCATAGTATTTTTTTGTGACATCAGGTTCTTTTCCCCCCTGCTCCTTTTGGTCCATAGCTCCCAAATTTGGGTGTGTGTTTATAAATTATGTATTGGGGTTCCCATGAACAGAGATGGTGGCAAAAGTATTGGAGACTCACTAGGGCCCTTTGTTGGAGGAAACTGGATTCTCATTACCTCCCGAAGCTTCAAGCGAGGATAGTGGAAAGATGCTGGAGGATGGACTTGAGATTGGTAATGAATATATGGGCAATCTTAGTTTGGTGTTTTCGCATTTGATTTCTTGGGATTTTGACTACTAGGTTAGCATCACCAAATTATTTTTTCCTC
>JAXQQM020083507.1:0-21059 GCA_034641835.2 Pinus albicaulis
ATTTATCTTTGTTTTTAAATGATTTTAGGCTAGTTATAGATGCAAAGTTTGTTTTGGGAAAATGGTGGAATCCACAAACTAAGGGCAAGGTTGAGGGCTTTCAGTCCATTGGGCTATGGAGTCTAAGGATGGCTTTACTGGATTTCTTTTCTGAACACAAGATGGTATTACTGGGCAAGATAGCTAGACAGAGAACAATCCTTAAAATTTAAAGTGGATGGATGGTCTTGAAGGGATGAAAGGCAACTAAGAATCTTTCACCATATTCAATAGAAAGAAGAGAAATGACTACAAGCAAAGAGCAATGAAGGATTCTTTGTTACAGTAATCAACAATGTTTAAATCAGCAAAACATGAGCAATTAAGAATTCATGCCTATAACTAATCCAGAAGAAAACATCAAGAATAATCACATTTGAAAACAGAGTACAATTAAGCAAATTCTGTCTCAATCTTTTATGTAAACTATTCAGAAACGGATATGATGATAGCATAAACTAATATAAAATTTAAACACAAGGGTTGGAAAACTTATTGAACTGAAGTCCAACACATGAATCCTGCAACAAGTCCAGTGCTTCAAAACGTCATCCAATAAGCCACAAGTAAATTTGTCCAAAAGCTTTTTATTCCGAAAACCTCAATGTTACAGCAGAGTAATAGAATCCACCCCTCAAAACTCTCTTTGAGGGCTTATTTATACAAAAATAATCCTAACAATCTTACTCTATCATAGCCAATAATTCAGGCTGATTTAAAGCATATTTACAAACAAACAAGAGACACATGGTCTCGTAAATAGAATAATGAATAACGGCTGATGTGCTGTTCCTTTCTTCATGGACGTGCTAAGGATAAGTGCTCAAAATAGGGCTCTGTGCTGTCCTTTGCGTATTCCTTTGACTTGTTGAATACTTTTCTTCTCACGGATACTCTTTAATCTTTCATCTGATACTCTTTCATCTGCATTTCTGTTTTTTACCATTTACTCAATAGTAAAGATAAACTTTTATCCTGACAACATTTTTTACAAAATTTCCAGCATTTCCTTCCACCACTGATCATCTGGTATCATTGTTCTTCTGAGCTTCCTTAAAGTTTCATCGGCTTCAGTAAGTTTATAAAAAGTGGGCTCGTTCGGGAATAGATATTTTAATTCATGCTCCAGATGAAATAGATTCCTCACTTTTTCATAAATACTTTTCCCAGTTGGTATTACAGGTTCTGATGAGCTAGTAGAACCTATATTAGTAGAACCTATCGCTGTATTTTTAGCATGAGCTTGGATTCTTTTCTCATAGGTTTCTAAGTCTACTATTTGATCCTCTGTGAACATGGGACTTGGCAAATCACTGTCCAGCAGAGCTTGAAACTTTTCTCTGAAAACGTTGATGTCGACCAAAATATCAGTACACTTTCTTTCTAGATTTTGCATGAAAGTTCTCTTGGTGAAAATCCTCTTTGCTTCCAAAACTACACCTGTTCTGTCATCAATTCCTAACAATGCTAGCTGTTGGTTTGTTCTGGAATTCAAAAACTGAATGAGCTGCTGGGCCAGCTCTGGCTTGCCTCTTAATTCATGTCTAGTTTTATTTATTTCCTCTTGAGCTATCTTGACTAACTCATTCTGCTCAAAAATAGCTTGGATGGAAGGCCAAATATCTCTTATCAAGTTAATGATGTTGTCCCAAAGAATATCATTTATTTCGTTCAGAGGCTTTTCCAGTGAAAGATCTTTTTGCAAAGCCTCAACCAATTTCTCCAATCTTTTTATTTCCCCGAGGTTGTCAGCAGCTGTCTTTTTGGATGTGTCATATTTTCCCTCCAATTTTGTTAATTGTAATTTTGTTTCTTGGAGTTCTGTGACCTTTAGCTGCAAACTCTCCATTTGTTTAATTAAATCCTCAGAATTCAAATTAGAAATGTTCACCTAAGATGGTTGTTCCTGCTGTCCTGTAGTTGTAGTACCTGTTGTTGAAGTCTGCTTGATATTTTCCTGTTCCTGCAATGCTTTTTCCAACTCCTTCTCTGTTTCATTTAGTCGCTCTGTCAAATTCAAGAGCAACTCCATCATTTCTTCCTGTGAATTTCCTTTTATAACTTCCTGTGTCTGAGGGTGCCTCGAGGCTGGTAGTTTCAGCTGTTTTCTGAGTGCAGTTATATCATCCTCTTTCTTTTTTACCAATGCCTCAATACCTTTAATGTCTTTGGGATTGTGACCCAAACCAATGATGATCTCTTCTAGAGACTTTATCCTATTGTCCTTGGCCTGTGAAGAGGCTCTCTCAATCTTCAATTGTGCAGTAGTATTATTCAAGGAATCTTGCAGCGTTAAAGCTGCCATGGCTTTGTTGGTGAGAGTAGAATAAACCATTTCCCCCGTTTGTCTATGAAGCTCTATCTGATCCAAGGGATGGATATCTTTTGCTAAAACTTCAAAATTTGTTCTGATGTAATCTGTTGCTGAAGTTGGCTTTGGCACCTTAGCTTTGAAGTGGCTCATTTGCATTTTACCTTGTGAAAGATCAAATGCTGACATCAACCTTTGCTGATTGTGAGGAGCCATCTTCATATACTGATCGTAGACCTTCATTTTCAATGGTTCATTCTTGGTTTTGATATTAATGAAGGTTTTCTTAATGTCTCCAGTATCTGTCTTTGGCGGTCTGAAAGAAGATACTTCAGTGCTCAACTGCTTTTGTATCCCTTTCTGGCTTATGTTTGTTTCACTTGCTGTACCTGTTTGCTGACTATCCTCCCTACCATCATCAAATACCTCATCTATAATCTCTATATCTGGAGGGGGATCAGACTTGTGTTTTTTAGCCTGATAAACTTGTGGGGCTCCTTTTGAAGGTGTGGTATCTGGAGCTGGCCTCTTTTTCCCTATTTCCACATTCAGTGGAGTTTGCATCTCTGGAACTTGGATTTGCTTTGCTGGTGTTTGAGAAGCCTGAGATTGTTCTGGTGCTTTGGAACTCTGTGATTTTTCTGCCATGACCAGGGTTTCAACGACCTGAACTATAGGTTCTTTTCCTTTACCCTTGGGCTCTGCTGCTACTGATGGGCTGTCTTCCTGTATAGCTTGTTGTAGAGTAGCTGCCGAAGATGTGCCAATGTATGGTACCTGCATTTGATCATATGTTTCTAGGTCAAATTTCTTCTCAACATCTTTCATAAGTTTATTCAATTTGGCAGCTCCACTTCCCTCTTCAACAAGTGTTCCTTTAACCCATTCATCTTGATTTGCATACCGTTCTATGTCAGGAATTCTGTGATGTATATAAGGAGATGACTTATTTTTTAACCTTCTTTCACAAATGAAACCAAAGGGGTCATAAGGGACCCAACGGAAAGATGTCTGGAATTTTCTCTCTAATATAAGTTCTGCTTCTCTCTCAGCTTCTCTAGAATTGCAAATGAAAGGACCTAACTGGCTTTTGATCCTTAACTGTGCTTTCTTCTTTACATTGCAGAAATGGATTACATCTGAGTTATTCATCGGTCTAAAGTATTCCAAAGCAAAAATTCTCATTGGTACATATCTGGGTAACTTGAATGGATGTAATTCACATCCATAAATCCTGATGACTGTATGGTTTTGGTACAAGTACCAATCCCCAACTTTATAACTTTTTGACAATTGCAGGGTCTTTCTAATCTCAGTACTAAGCCTGGGGGGAGAAACTCCTGTTAACAAGGTTGTAACAGGGTGTACAAACTGATCAATGAATTCCGAATAAGAGTAGGGAGAATCAGAGGACAAATGAATGATGGGGGACCAAAAAATAACAGACCTGGGATTACCTTTAGCATCAAGTTTCTGAACAGGGAAAGGGAATTTGTCTGAGTGATAGAAAATTATGAGATGATAGATAACTGAGGAGTACTTGAAAACCTTTTCATCATCTAGCCTTAAAATTTGATCATGGATTTTGTTGGCAATGAAGGAAGCATAATCATACTTAATCTCAGGAGGCTGCCCAGGGGTAAAGATAGATAGCAAAGCCAGAGTTATCTCATCTACATACTCACTGGTATTGAATCCTAAGACAAAGGATATTACATTCACAATAAGCCTTCCCAATTGATTGAAAAAGTAAAAACCATAGGGGAGAGTCCCTTTTGGCTGATGCTCAGGTAACATGAAATACTGACACATTGCTTTCAATTTCTCTGGAGTTAACAGTCTGGTTTTCTCAATTAGCCCTTCCATGGATAGAGGTGCTAATTCTTGTTCTGGCTCAAATTGTAACATAGCATTGATAGCTTGAGGTGTGATAGGGAACAGAACACTTTGATCAGGAGCTAATACAGCTCTTTGTGCAGGATCATAATTTGCATGACAATAATGAATGATTTCAGGGAAAACGTGGACTGTAGGAATAAAATACCTTGGGAGATTGGATTCCCACAACCCTATAAGATCTTGCCCCTTTGAGTGTTCGTCTCTGCAGCGACAGAAGCTCAAACGGGGACTTTCATCAAAATGCAGGTCTTTTATTTGGAAATCTTCATCTATGAGAGGCAAGTAGTCTAAATCCCGGTGGGGAGCATTCAAAGGAGTGACATTTAGAGCAGTTGGGGCCTCCATTTTGGTTCTTGTGGATTCAAAATGGAGGTTTCAGTTTTCTTGCAGACCGGACGGGATATCTGACAAAAGAGGAAATTGGAACAATTTGCAGGTTTGGGAAGCAAATTCACAGGTTTTAAATCTTCAATGAGGACTTTAGAGAGGACTTTTGACCACTTTTTCAGAGAAAAACACAGGAAACTAAGTTTAACTTGCAGTCGGGGCGCGGAATGATAAATACCTGTTTTTTAATGGAAACTGTTTCTTCAACAGGTAATGAACAATGGCGGGGACGTTCTTCAATACTGGCGCAGCGGAATTTCTGAGTAATTTGGTGTATTTGCAGTGAAATTTGAAAATTGCAGCGGGAGCTTAGTCTCTTTCGGAAACTAAAAATAACTGAAAAAACGCGAAAAATGGCTTAAAAACAAGTCAAAAGGGTTTTTGTCATTTTCGAGGTGATGACGTCATTAGGGCGTACGGGGTGACGTAAGGAAGTGGGACCGGCGGTATGCGGTAAGCGGTAAACGGTAAGCCCGCACCGCTTATGGACGAGGGCGGTAAAAGTTGCAATGGCAGCGATTCCACAGGACGCTTGCCACGTGGAATGCTGAATAGTCAAAAACCGCCCACTCCCCGCTGGCTAAATAACTCACACGGGATGGGCAGCGGGATTGATCAGGACCGTTGATCAACGGAGGGACGATCCGACGGTTGAAAGGGATGGGAACTTGTGCGACTTCAAAGGTGGGCCCATCGGGGTTTTAAAAGGTTTTAACGTGTAATCTAATTACCCCGGGGAGAATTTAATAGGCGGGAATGGTTGTTAATTAGTCCAAATGATCAATTAACCCCATGGAATTATGAAATTGGTTTGCGGCGGTAGTTTGGCTAGGTGGAATGCTACGTGGACGGAACACTATGGCACAGGACTCCGTCGCATTTTATTCTTTGTTTTTGGTGTTAAACACATATATTACGTGTCTAACGCTTTTTTACATATATTTTATTATACGATGAATTAATTAAAACACAACTAATTCACCATAGGGTGGGGATGATATATAAGGCTATAGTTTTAACCAAAGGGCTTTATAAAGCGGGATATTTATTTTAAAATGTGCGGGAATATATACTTTGGTAAAACATTATAATAAGAGGGTGTTTGGGGATATTTATTAGAAAGGGGAGTTATATACTTAGGAAAAGGGATTCCACTAGGGATTTAATATAATAGAGTTAAATGTTAATATGATAAAGGACAAGGAAAATCAAAACATCTTTGTACATCTAAGAAAGTGAAAACTTATGAAGTAAATTGCACATTTTATCTTCAACACTTAAGCTTAGAATAACAAGTTGTCTTGAGGAATTTCATGGAATGTTGCATCAGTTTCCTAAGTAAAATAGGATTTTACTTAGGAAAAAGTTAAAGATGGAAGATAATCAATGATGGATTATTTCAAGTGCTTAGGTCTTTTGATCATTAGGCCGAGGGTCCGGTCCCTCCAGAAGTCAAGGAAATGCCTTGAGCCCCTTTGATCTAAAATTACCTTAGTACTTTTGGGGAAATTAGTAAAACTCTTGAGGGGAAAAAATGATGAGGGAGGTTAATGAATTTGACTTTGCTTGCTGTGATTTTCCAGTGTATTTCCTGCTATAGTACTTGTGATGAAAGTAAATGATTAACCAACATGTAGCAGCACCATTCATCAGATAACACTTTGCAGCACCATCTACCTACCCTATCTACTTAACACTACCATTTTGTCTTCTTTATTAGGGTGCATTTAGACTTGCAAACCCCGATCAATCTTTTCTTTTTACATGATGAATCTATCTATTTCTACCCTTATTACATCCAAGGGCTCAGATTAAACTGTTGAGCACCTTTTATTCACTCTACCTAGCTATTTATCTGCCAAGATTAAACTGTTTGGCTAGATATTTATTTTCTAATCTATAACATGAAATTGAAATATGACTAAGCCAAGTTTAAACAGTTTGACTTATTCATGAATTGTGGCAAAAATTTCACAATCTGCACACAATTAATTTATTACAACAGATGACAAAAGTAGTGGCATTTAGATTTGCACACTTTCCTTGGTCTATTTTTTCTTGGGGTTCATTTCTTTCTCTTTTTGACCATTTTTATTCTTTTTACCCTTTGATCTTTCTTTTAGGGTATACCCTCTTTACATTTTTTAAATTTTTTTGATTTTTTTGGTTTTCCAAGAATATGGAACACCTTTGCTCAAGTAAGAAGGTTTGAACATATTCCACACTTCCATCAAGACAATCATGAAAGATTAAACCTATTGATATAGGAGGCTAACACATCAGACATCAACTATCAACTGATAAATTTCTCAAATTATGCACTGCATTCCCCAAATAGGCTATCCTTCACGGTTTGCCTAAGGCTGCCCAAAACTTCACATCGACCTTTCAAGCTCTAAATGTTTTTAAACCACTTCCATTTGTTCCAAAATGACCAAAATAGTCAATATATAGTTTTGATTCATCAAAAATAGCCTCTGGCTGCTCCGGTTTCGCCTCAATCACCTATCGGCACCCCCTGGCACTAGGGTTAATGAAAATGTCTCTACTGATTTTTCGACCTCTAAAAGTATTTAACACTTGCTTAAACCTCTGTAAATAGATTCATAATGATTTTTTTAGTCAAAAATTACCATTTTTTCACTGCATATGGTCTCAAACAACTCTTTCTAAGCCCTGCACTGCTACTGGCAAAAGCTGGCACTAATGACCCCTGGAACTTTACTGAAGCTTTTCGGCCTTCAAAAGTTCTCTACAGGCTCTAAAAAACATTTCATCAGATTCAAAACATATTAATTATCCAATTTAGACTATTGGAACTCTGGAAAAGGACTCTAACGCCTCTGGTTAGGACTCAAACTGAATTTGTCTCATGTTGGCCCTGATGGCTCCTTCATCTTCCCTGAAGAGAAAGCTACTGAAGATAACCTCCATTTGACCTCAAACCTATCCCAAAGTGCTCAAAAGGTCGAAGAGACTCAAAATTGACTAAAATTTCATCCAATTTGGTCAATAATGAGGAAGTTATGGCCTCCAAAAGAAAACTACCCAATGTCCCCCAAAAACCCCACTAAAAGTGGAGGAACTACCAGTTAAAAACTAAATTCGACAAGCTGGACTAAATTGGTGGAAGTGCTCAAAATTTGGCAGAAAATTTAGTGGTTACAATAAATGTTAACTGGCGGGGTCACATGTGACCTCCCTCCTGAACATTCGTTTAAACATTAAATTTGTTTGGGACGTGGCCACATGCCACGGTTTATATAACTGTTTCCCAACCATTACCATGTGGCATTAAAAACTTATGTGATGTGGTCACATGTCCACTGTCTTCTCCACCTAAACCGTTGGTTAAAATATTGCGTTTTGAAAAGCTCCAGGTCACGACCTCTAGGTCATAGTAGTTCGGCCTAATGTTTTCTGTCGACATGAATTTCATACAAAAAATACATAGTCGAACCAATGAATATTAAGAACCAACCCCCGTGGCACAATGGTAGAACGCTGCACCGTCTGTCATTTGGTCCGGGGTTCAACTCCCGTGGCCTCATAAAAAATTTAAATTGCCAAACCTCTCCGACCCGGGTCCACGTGGCAGCCTTCGGACAGGCCACGTGGTGCCCAATGATTGGCCAAAAATTCCCTAAGTCAACCAAACAACCAACCATATGTTGACACTTGTCGAGATCTAATTCACCCAAAGGGAATATTTTGGGGAATATTCTCGAGAATATTCTAAGGAATATTCTCGAGAATATTCTAAGGAATATTCTTGAAATATTCTTTTTTAAAAATTTCCAAAGTTAAAAAGTCAAACTTGGTCAACTGAAAAATGGAGTTGATTGGAGACTTCAAACCTCAATAAATTTTGCATACGACCTCAGTTTTGAGAACCATTCACAGTGCCAGAATCGTAGCGACGAGACCTTTCCGATCGGTCAAAATGCAACCACTTTTGAAGACTTTCATTTTTGGGCATTTTTTTAAAACTTGGACATAGCACTGTTTTGGGCTATATTTCACTGTTTAGTGTGAAAAAAAACCCATTTCTAGATATTTTATATCTTCTGAACCTAATGGAAGAGGTTTCAGAAAATTTTTAGAACTTCTAGAGCCCGAAAAGCTGAAGGGGAGTTCAAAGAGCCATAAGGGCTATCATGGAGAAGGCAGTATATTGGGTAATATTTCACTGTTTAGTGTAAATGGAATGGAATTTTTAGCTATTTCCTATCTTTTAAAACTGTATTTACAATTATTTTTGCATATTGAGGCATATTTACACTTGTATTTGCATTTTGAGCAATTTAATACAAGAGGGACATGCCATTTGGGAGGCATGGACCAACAGACGTAGCCTAGGAGGGGTGAACTACTCAAAAAATAACTGAGTAATGTGTTTGTGAGTTTATTTGCTATTTATTGTTGTTGTACAATGTTAAACAGTAAAATAATTTAATAAATCCTCACACAGAAACATGAATAACAAAGCTTGAAAGATTTGTTTAACCTGCAACTTAAGGAGAACCATTTGCACACAAAATTATATCTGTTTGGATACTTTGCATAGCATAACAAATAAAATCCATTTTAGATCAGGTTGGTATCATAAATTTTGGTAACAGTGAAATATAGCTCAAAATAGTGCCTTTTCCATGATGGCCCTAATGGCTCCTTCATCTTCCTCGAGGCAAAAAGTGCTGAAGATGGCCTCTGTTCGACTTGAAACCTATTCCAAACTCTTCAGAAGGTCGAATAGACCCAAAATTGACTAAAATTTTGTCCAATTTGGTTAAATAATGAGAGAGTCATGGCAAAAATAACATTTTTCCCAATATCCCTAAACAATGTCCACCAAATGTGGAGTAACTGCTAGATAAGAGTGCCAAAGTTGGCCGACCTCCGAAATTGTCGGACCCGCCATAAATGACGCCATTTCTTTAATTCTGGATTAGTTTAAATTAAACATGGATTATGGTGGTTTAAACAGTCTTAAAAACTAAGCGCGTTTTATGTGCTAATGATGGGTTTAAGGGCTAAACCATGTCTTAGTGGATAATTAAACTTCATTAAAAAAAATTCTGCCATTGCTGTTAACCCCTGGTCGCTAGGGCTTGGTCGCATGGAGCGTCGAGCTAGCCCTTTTTGGTTTTCCGCCATTTCATTTTTCAAAGGTTAAATATAAACCGTTACCTATAAGAGTTAAGCAACACGGTGTAGGCAGATTGGTAGAGCGCATGTGTTGGTAGGTGGGAGACCATGGTTCGATTCCTGCAAAGTCATAACAAATTTTATAACGCCAATTTTTCCATGACCCGTGGCCACAATAAATAAAGTCAAACCAACCTCCAATTCAATACTGCCACTTGTCAGCATAGGATTTGCTCAAATGGAATATTCTAGGGAATATTTTGGGGAATATTTTGAGGAATATTCTCAAAATATTCCTTAGAATATTCTTTTTTTATTTTTCCAAAGTTAAAAAGTCAAACTTGGTCAACTGAAAAAATGGAGTTTACTGGAGACTTCAAACGTTTTTGCATACGACCTCGGTTTTGAGAACTGTTCGCAGTGCCAGAATCGCAGCGACGAGACCTTTCCGGTCGTTCAGAATGCAACCACTTTTGAAGAATTTCATTTTTGGGCATTTTTTTTAAAACTTGAACATGATCTCTTGATCATGGGAGCTAGCCATGAAAGAAGAGATGGAATCCTTAATGCATAACCAGACTTGGGACTTAGTCAGGTTTCCTGCAGGTAAAACTACATTGCAGAATAAATGGGTTTACAGGCTGAAGGAAAAAGTTGGAGGAAAAAAAAGGCATAAAGCTAGACTTGTGGTGAAGGGGTTTACACAAAAGAAAGGTATTGATTTTGATGAAATATTTTCTCCTGTTGTTAAGATGATTTTAATCAGAACTATTTTAAGTCTTGTAGCAGCGAAAGATTTACATCTTGAACAGTTAGATGTAAAGACAACATTTCTCCATGGAGATTTGGAGGAAGAGATCTATATGGAGCAACCAGAAGGATATGAGGTCAAAGGGAAAGAAAAATTAGTGTGCAGGTTAAAGAAGAGATTGTATGGCTTAAAATAGGCTCCAAGGCAGTGGTATCTAAAATTTCACAGGTTTATGTCTGAACAAGGTTATACTAGATGTAACTCTGATCATTGTGTTTATTTGAAAAAGAAAAATGATGTCAACTATATTATATTGTTATTGTATGTAGATGAAATGCTTGTTGCAGGGTCTAACATGCAGGAAATAAATGTGCTCAAAAGAAAATTGGCAAATTCATCTGCAATGAAGGATTTGGGAGCTGCAAAACAAATCCTTGGCATGAGAATAACTAGAGATAGGAAAAATCACAAATTAACACTATCTCAGTATGAGTACATACAAAAGGTGTTGAAAATATTTAATATGCAGAATGCAAAACCAGTTAGTACACCTTTTGCTAGCCATTTCAAATTAATAAGGAGATGTTCCCCAAGACCCAAGAAGAAATGGACTATATTTCTAAAGTTCCATATGCATCAGTAGTTGGAAGCTTAATGTATGCAATGTTCTGCACAAGGCCTGATATTACACATGCAGTGGGAGTTGTAAGAAGGTACATGAACAATCCAAGAAAAGAACATTGGATGGCAGTAAAATGGATTCTTAGATATTTGAGAGGTACCACAAATCAAGCATTATGCTTTGGTGGTTCAAAAATTTCTCTATAAGGATATGTTGATTCAGATATGGCAGGTGACAGAGATAACATGAGGAGCACTACAGGATATGTATTTACTGTAGGTGGAACAACTGTCAGTTGGGTTTCAAAAATCGAAAGTGTTGTTGCACTTTTAACAATAGAAGCAGAGTATGTTGCTGCTACAGAGGCTAGTAAAGAAATGATTTGGTTACAAAGGTTTATGGATGAATTGGGTAAGAAGCATGATATGGGCACGTCATACAGTGATAGCCAAAGTGCCATTCATCTTGCAAATAACTCAGCATTTCATTCCAGGACTAAACACATATAGCTCAAGTAACATTTCATACGGTCAGTATTGGAAGATGGACAGTTGAAGCTGGAAAATATACACACTAGCCAGAATCCTGCAGATATGCTAACAAAAGTTGTAACCATGGAGAAACTGAGATTATGCTTAGTTTCAATTGGTCTTCAAGGATGACGATGAATATGAGAAACAGGCAGGTCCAAAAAGGAGTCATTTTCCAACAAATGAAGCATCGGTGGAGTTTCTACAATCAGCCTCCAAGTGGGAGATTGTTGGGTGTGGAGCCTAGTTATCTTGTTTATTTTTGTATCACAACATTGGACCCCTATACCTTAATGTGACAGAAATGCCTCCCGTAATTAAACGCTTCCTAGGGGGTCTAGGGGGGGCAACTGCTAAAAACTGATGTAAAATTTCTTGGTAAAAGTATAGTAATTTCTAGTCAATCTGGGTCTTTCATTAGGCGGATGATCTGACACTATAAGTTATGTTTAATTTAGGGTTTTTTTCCCTAGAAGGTAACCCCTCGCTTGTATGAGGGAATTGTATTGCGGCTGTGTATTGTATGTATATTCTCAGAGCGAGAAACAAATAAGGAGACTGTGAGAGAGAACAAAGGATATTATAGCGGATCTGCTGTAGGTTGTGTCTCTTCATTTTGCTGGATAATATAAAGGAAGGACTGGCTGTTCGAGGTGGACGTAACCCAAACTAGGTGAACCACATATATATGTGTCTCTCTGCTTTTATGTGTTTTGTGTGCTTGTGTTTTCCGTATATTTTATGTGTCACATTACTCTGTAATATATAATTTTCTAACAGGTTCCAAGAAGCTTCAGTGGAAACTGACGACAACATGACATCGTAGTACAACATGGCACATGGTAGGCAAATTCAATGTTATTAGGTGGCCTAGTGGGCCAAATTTGGGTGACATGTGTCTCCACTAAGTAGTTTCCACGTGGTGGAAAATGATGTCATATCAGAGATCGACATATCAGAGGATGAGAACATCGTAACTTCTGTGAAAATGGTTTTTGAAATGTTATGGTAAAAGGGGCTTCCTATGTATGTTTTGGCACATGGTTGTGAGATTTCAAAGAACAAAGGGCATAGAGAATTTAACAAATGGAGTCAAGTATATCAGGGAATTCAATTTTGTATGTCACGGTATTGTGTGTCTCCAATGGAGCAGTAAAAGGAATTGAATAAGAATGGATGGGTCAGCAATTAAGGTTTGAATGCATTATCTCAGAGTTGGTAGTTGCAGAGAAGAAGCCTGCAACAATGCACTAAGGACACGATCATTTAATAGAAAATTCTCGTCCCATTCACGCCTTTGAGAATTAAATAAAAGAGGGAAGCAGAGCTTCTGTTCCTGTATACTTTCCAGATCTGATGGGAAATAAATAGGCATGGGAATCTCCTATAACGCAAATAAATAGATTGTGAATTAAGGCTCAACATGGAAGGGTAAACAATGAGGCTGTAGATATTTTAAAAGCCCATTCCTGTGAATGAAATGAATGGAAGAACTCAATGTGCAGGCACAAAGGAAGCATAGTAAGTCACACAAAGAAGCAGTTGAGTGATGTTTGTACGGATGACAGAAAGAGGACTGTGTTGTATGAAGCAATGAAAAAAAACCAACGAAAACCTTTGTGTAAGTTAGAGAAAAAGAGTATTGTTGAATTTACTAAGTGGTTAATGTCGTGGGAGCGCAGTGGTAGTGCTGAGTGAGAGAGCATAGAGTTTGAGCTATGGAGAAGCAATAAAGGATGTGTTGCGAGAAAACAAAATGTTTATCACATGTTATGCTGATTAGATTACAAAAAGTGCGATTGTGCACGACTAGAAGAGTTGGTGTTTCAGCAGAGGACCGAGATTAGAATGCAATTCTGTGAGATAGTGGTTTGGTATTTATCTTATCTATAAATGCCTCTATTTTTAGTTTGAAAATTGTATGAAATAGTAGAAAAAAGGTAGTAGAAGGTGGTGGCCTATATTCAAAGAGGTTGGTGCCTCTTGGCAAGTTGGTGCTTGCTATCCAAAGGGGGTTGGTGCCTTCAGTGAGTGGGTGCTCACAAAAAAACTTATGTAATTAAGTGGGTGCTTAATTTACATCTTAAAACAACAAAAAATTGGCTTTTACCTTTTGGGTTTCCAAGTGAAAAATACCTGTGTCAATGTGTGTATGTGCTGATCTTCATAACTATTGATTGAACATCTAAATGCTCATGTTGTAATGCTTATTTACTTATGAATGAATTCTCTCATAAATAACATATGGTAGAGGGATGAAGTAAGAATATATTCAAAAGAAAAATTTAAGTAATCACACAAGTACTGATCCCCCCCTCCTCAATAATTCCTTATTCCAACACAAAAGAGAGAGAGAGAGAGAGAGAGAGAGAGAGAGAGAGAGAGAGAGAGAGTGTTTTGAAATTGGAGGATAACTTCTCCTTCCTAAAAATGATCGTTCACTTAAAATTTGCAAGGAAAAACGGGTCTTAACACAAAACATGTTTTTCAAAGGTCTCTTCACGGTTACGAGTTAATTTTCACATGTAAACTTAAACATAAGTAACATCACATCAGATATGTCATACAAGCATATGTGAAGAGCACAAAAAATTATTTTGCGATAGAGTTCACCCCTCCTAGGATACATCTCCAGGAATTCCAACATAGCTAGCCCGATCCATATATTTAGTGTAAAAGGAGTAAATAAAATTTTACTGATGAAACATGTGGCTATTTCCCCTTCAAGGAAATGTTCTTCTGCAAATAAATATCACAAAAACATCATGAAAACCTACAATCATCATGAAAACTTTAGCAACACAATCCGTCTCCTAAAAATACCCTATACTCCAACTGAAATTGAGTATACATGAGAATAAAAGCACTTCAATTCCACATTTAAGGAAAAAAATAGAACTTTTATCAACATGATGTAGAAAATTGAATAATTGATATATTATTCACCGAGATTCTCCTGATCACACACTATTTTAGCTTCATGCACAATACAAAATCTCTTCTACCATAGATCATTACATGCGGAAATAAAATCAATTGCATGCACACATTAAAACCACAAACAATCACACATATGAACACATTATTTAATGGGAAAGCTTAAAGCTGAAAACCCCAACTATCTGTATATTATATGTCATGGAGATCATGTAACAATCATAGTACAAAAGCTCCTCACAAGCTCTCATGCACACCCTCAATTGCTACACACTATCAAGCTAGATCTAGCAAAAAACATGCTCCAATCTTTTGCCACTTGATAGCTAGCCTCTATTGCGTAATCAATGCTATGGGATGGCTTCATTAAATAGATAAACCACCTAGCTTGTACTGCGCAATCCTCATGGGCTTCTCCACCTATCTGTGTGTTGCAAATAGCAACAATATAGTCACAACTGATAGTTAACCTGCTCTTTCACCTATTTCTGCACTGGTCTCCACTGAAACTGTCCATGCACTGAAGTTAACTGATGCATTCTTTAGTTGATTAATGAGTTTATAATTAGTGAATTAATTAATAATTAATTCACACCACTCTCACTAATTATATCAATTAGTTAAACTCGATACAAATAGCTCAACTATGTTTAGATTAGTTAAACTGAATACAACTCCACTAACTTCCTCAATCAACTCCACCAAACTCTGTCACATGAGTTCTAACTGAAGTATCCATGAAATAGCTCCACATAACCCTTAGGAATAGCGTAATTCCTTCTGTCAGCTCCTGTGCCACATCTGTGCACTTAACTGAAGTGCTCCAAGAGAATAATATAATGTTTATAGTCCAAATATTATTAAGAGCTAATAATATTCGACATATCTATTTTTAGACTGGCAATCTAAAAATAGATTCCACCCAGTATGTCTAAAAATAGAAGTCCATATATTTTTTCCGACTTGACCAACCATCCAAAAATAGCATCCTGCAACTCATAGAACATGATCCGTATATCTAAAAATGGACATAGTCTAAAAATGGACTTTGTGCCAAAAATAGCCTGCAGGCCCACTTAGTGAAGGTGACTCCTTTCACTAAGCTCATCATCTTGTTGCAATCTCAACACTCCCTCTCAATAAGATAAGGATTATTTGCAACCCCTACCCTGCCCCTGTGGTATTCGAATTTTCTTCTGGTGAGCGCCTTCGTCAATATATCAACATCCTGATCCTCCGTAGGAATGTATGAAAGTAACATGATCTTTCGCTGCACACAATATCTGATATGATGATACCGGATGTCAATTTGTTTAGATCTATCATAAAATACTGGATTAACCGAGAGTTTGATGCAACTTTGATTATCACAATAAATCATTGTAGGATCCAAGTGTGAACCGAACAACCCGACCAGGATCTTCCTCATCCATATAGCCTCGCATGCAGCCAAACTTACTGCCACATACTTGGCCTATGTTGAACTGAGTGCCATGGATCTTTGCTTCCTGGTGTACCAAGAAAATGTTGTCGACTCGATACTGAAAATCCCTTCAGATGTGCTCTTTCTGTCCGTTGGGCTCCCTGCCCAATCTGCATCCGTGAAGCCACATAGCCTCACCTCATCCGACTGTCTGTACCATAATCCATATCCCGATGTGCCTCTGAGATATCTCAATACATGCTTGCCTGCCTTCTAGAAGAGCTTGGTTGGCTTAACCATAGCTTGTGAAAGCTGGTTTACATCATAGCATATGTCGGGTCGTGTAATGAACAAATACATAAGTGACCCCACCAACTGTCGATGTTAGAAAATTAAATATTACAGAGCAATGAAACACATAAAATATGCGGAAAAATACAAGCACACAAAACACATAAAACCAGAGAGACACAGATATACGTGGTTCACCCAGTTTGGGCTACATCCACCCCGAACAGCCAGTCCTTCCTTTATATTATCCAACAAAATGAAGAGACAAACCCACAAATAGCATCCGCACATCCTCTGCTTCCTCTCTCACAGCTTCCTCTCTCGTTTCTCGCCCGAGAATACACACATAATAATACGCCCATAATACAATGCCCCCATATATACAAGGGGGTTGCCTTCTAGGCAAAAAACCCTAATCTAAACATAACTTCTACCGTCGACTCATTTGCCTAATGACCCTGCCTGCATTGACTAGAAATTACTATACTTACAAGGCAATTTTACATCAATTGAGTTTAGGAGCCGCCCCCGAACCCCGCCAAAGGGGGGCCCGGTGCGCCGCGCCCCGGACCCCCACTAGCCGTATTAATCTCTCAAGTGGCGTTGCCGCCCCTTTTGCTGCACGGGGTCCAAAGTCAGATACAAAATAAACAAGATAATCAGCTCCACACCCAACATAAACACAGCGCATCCACTACCTCTATCGATGTAGCATCCTCTTTCCTCCAACCACCAAGAAGAGGAGTGTCGATAGGCTTGCAGCCTTGCATGTTGAACTTCTCCAGTATCTCCCGGGCATACTTTCCTTGAGACACAAACAGTCCACCCTTCTGTTGCCAAATTTCCAATCCCAGAAAATAATGAAGGAGGCCCAAGTCCTTCATCTCAAACTCCTTTGCAAGATCTACCTTGCATGAGTGTATCAATAGTTCATCACCTGTTAGTATCAAATCATCTACATAAAGTACAATGATCAACAACTTACCCTCCACCACAATCTGGTATAGGTTAGGATCCGCCTCACTCTTGGAGAATCCAAGTCTGGTGAAATAACTGTCTATCGGTGTGTACCAAGCACGAGGTGCTTGTTTCAACCCATACAGCACTTTCTTGAGCCTGCACACATGCGACTCACTGCTGAATATCTCGAAACCTTCGGGCTTCTCTATGTACACCTCCTCCTCAATGACTCCGTTGAGGAACGCAGTCTTCACATCCATATGATGAATGTGCCACCCCATCTACGCTGAGAGAGCAAGAATCATCCGTATGGAAGAATACCTTGCGACAGGTGCAAAGGTCTCCTCATAATCGATCCCCTCAATCTGTGAAAAGCCTCGAGAAAAAAATCTTGCCTTGTACTTCTCCACACCCCGTTAGCCGCCCGCTTCACTTTCTAGATCCATCTCGAACCCACCACCGATTCCTCCCACGGACAATCTCCCATGCACCGTTTCGACAATCGAATCATACTCTTCCACCATGGCATCTACCCATGCGGGATCCTCCACAACTTCCTTGGAAAGAGGATGGCTCCACACGATACACTTGCTCACAAGAGCCATGTGTCCAGTATACCGGTCAGGTGACTTTCTCTGTCTGCGTTGGGATGTAGGTGCTCCTACAACCTTCTCTGCATCTTGAGCCAGTCGCTCAGCTTCTGTAGTGCGCTTCCGCCCTCTGATGGTTGGCGCTGCCTGAGTGGTCTCTTCCACTCCATGAACCTCATCTTGTGGCTGATCCACATCATGAGAATCATCCTTAGGAACTAATAGCTCCTCATCTGCATGAAAGTGTGGCTCCCTCTCAAGCGAACACTTCATGGCTTTCTCCTCATGAAATTTGATATCCCATCGCACAATAGTCTTGCGATTGTCTGGAAAATACACACGATAGTTGTGGGGCATATCAGTGTACCCCACAAATATCCCAACCTCTGCAGTCGGCTCCAGCTTCTTCTTGGCATCCTTTGTCACATGAATTTAAACAGGTGAACCAAAAATCCTCAAATGGGAAATATCAGGCTTCTTACCAGAAAATGCCTCCTCGGGTGTACTCATTCCAAGTATCCTGTGAGGACAACGATTCTGCACATATACTGCAGTGTTGCATGCATCCGCCCACAAGTGAATGGGTAGGCCCTGATCATGCAACATCACCCATGCAGCACCCACAATCGTTCTGTTCTTCTGCTCAGCAACCCCGTTCTACTGTGGGTTATGAGGTGCTATGAGCTCTCTTCGAATTCCTTCTACGCTGCAAAAGTCCTTGAAGTCGCCAGAGATGAATTCACCACCATTTTCACTCCTAAGAGCCTTCACCTGCTTCCTCGATTCTTTCTCAACGAGTGCCTTGAACTCACAGAACTTTGAGTATGTCTCGCTCTTCTTCTTCATGAATAATATCCAGCACTTACGAGAAAAATCATCAACAAATATCACATAATACCCGTGCTTTGCTGTCGAAGCTACTGAGAAAGGTCCACACACGTCTGTGTGAATTCTCTCAAGGATCATCGTGGCGCAACTATCCTTCTCGTGAAAGGTGGCTTTCAAAAATTTTCCCAAGGTGCATCCCTTGCACTGATTTGACTGTGCAAGGGTACCCTTAGGAAGCCCAGTATAATTCCACTGCAGTATCTTCAAAGCTCCATGGTGAAGGTGGCCCAATCTCCGGTGCCACAACTTGCCATCATCCCGGCTCACCACTCCTTCTGCCTTGCCTGCCATTGCTGCGCAACCATCTACCTGCAATTTATAAAGGTTCTTAGATCGAACCCCTATCCTCAGGGTCTCACTAGTTGCCTTACTGCGCAGGAAAGCCTTTCCCTCGCTAAAGACAACATCATATCCCTTGTCTTCTAACATCGCCACAGAGATAATATTCTTCTTCAATCCTGGAACATGCATCACTTCCTTCAATACGAAGGGTTTACCAGACTCCCTCTCAAAGGAAATGGTACCGATACTAGTCACACTGTATCTACCGTCATTTCCCATCTCGATGTGCACTCATGGATCTTTCTCATCCAGATCAGTAAACAAATCTCGATCTCCTGTCATGTGAAAAGACACACCACTATCAAGAAACCACACTGAACCCATCACACTTGAGACTAAGCATGTGATCAGTGAAAAATCCAGCTCAAAATATGAGGCTAAGGCCTCTCCAGCTGCAGATCTAGCAGCCTGCTTATTTTTCTTCTTCTGTGGACAACTAGTGGCATAATTTCTGTGTTGGTGACAGTGAAAGCACTTCACCTTAGACATGTCCTGCTTCTTGCCTTTTTCACCGGAATGAGAAGATTTCTTACTCCCCCTTATTTTATTTGGTAGCCAAAGCGCAATTCTCTTCATCAGAGTTCTTTGATGAAGATCCGTCCCTGGTACTCCGCCTTATCTCCTCTTGCATAAGATCCGACCAAAGTCGCTCCCATCCTGGCAATTTCTCCTGACCATTGATAGAGTCCTGATAGGAGTGAAAACTCTTCGGAAGCCCAAGGAGAGCCAAGCTCACCAAGTCCTCATCATCAACAGTAACCCCCACACTTCCCAGCTCATCCCTGCATTGGATGAACTTCGTGAGGTACTTGGGCATATTGTCGCTTTTCTCCATCTTTATGTTCCTGAGTTTGTCCTTGAGCGCCAACTTCCTCTGGTCGCTCTTGCTTTGGAATAAATCTGTCAAAGCTTTCCACATCAAGAATGGAGAAGACTTACCATGAAGGCTGGATACTATGTGATCCTTCACACCTTCCAACAGAATCCTTCGACACTTTGCTGTCTTCTTTTGCCATGCGTCAAGTACGGCAACATCACTAGAAGTAGGCTTTGGAATTTCTGCATCTATGAACTCCTTCAACCCATTTTCATCCAGCACCACCTCCATCCTATCCTTCCATGCAATATAATTCGAGCTGCCCTCAAGGGCATACTCCAATCGCAATCCGTTGAAAGACATCTCAACTTCGACACCAAGAAAACATTGCTGCAAATTCGAATTCCACCAGCACAAAACTCAACCGCTTCAATGTTTTGCAATTGCTCTAATGATCAATATCACTCCGATACCATGTAGAAAATTGAATAACTGATATATTATTCACCGATATTCTCTCGATCACACACTATTTTAGCTTCATGCACAATACAAAATCTCTTCTACCATTGATCATTACATGCGGAAATAAAATCAATTGCATGCACACATTAAAACCACAAACAATCACACATATGAACACAGTATTTAATGGGAAAGCTTAAAGTTGAAAACCCAAACTATCTGTATATTATATGTCATGGAGATCATGTAACAATCATAGTACAAATCTCCTCACAAGCTCTCATGCACACCCTCAATTGCTACACACTATCAAGCTAGATCTAGCAAAACACATGCTCCAATCTTTTGCCACTTGATAGCTAGCCTCTATTGCGTAATCAATGCTATGGGATGGCTCATTAAATAACATAAACCACCTGGCTTGTACTGCGCAATCCTCATGGGCTTCACCAATCACTGGTTGTTTCAAATATGCAACAGTATAGTCACAACTGATAGTTAACCTGCTCTTTCACCTATTTCTGCACTGGTCTCCACTGAAACTGTCCATGCACTGAAGTTAACTGATGCATTCTTTAGTTGATTAATGAGTTTATAATTAGTGAGTTAATTAATAATTAATTCACACCACTCTCACTAATTGTATCAATTAGTTAAAT
>JAXQQM020080727.1:0-17293 GCA_034641835.2 Pinus albicaulis
ATTTTCCATAGAGTCATACTGCCTATGCACTAGATTATATTTAATGAGAGAGTCCCTAGGATTTCCAAAGAGGCTAGTACATAAATTATGCCCATTGCTAGATGGTTTGCAGAGGAAAATTTCACCTATATCAGAGTATTTGGGAGTTATGCTTCTCCTCACATCCTACCATATTGTGTTCCTAACAAACTACTTGTTAGAGATATTTCCTACCAGCTTTTTGTAAATGGTATTTCAAAACAGCTTAAAGATCCTAAGAAGGTCATTTGGCCTAATTTTCCTTTACAATGCGGTACTTTTGCACTTTTTGATATTTTTCATGCCTATAAGGAAGTTTCAAATGTTAATTTGTTGAATTTGGTTGTAATGCCAAAGCGGCCATATGACCCCGATGATGTGATTAATAAATTCGTCACAGAGCTCAAAATGAAGCCTTTTGTGAAAGAGATAGATAGATTTGATGATATCTTTCAATATATTGAAAATTTTTCAGATATACTAAAGTTTTCATCCAATCAAATCAATCAAGATGACTTAGAAGCCTTACAATCATACAAAATTAAGAGACTGGAAAGGATTCCTCTAGATTTATTGACTATTGAAGATGTCAACAGACCAACTCCAAGTATTATCTTGGATAAGGAAACTAAAGACATGTCTGAAGATGAGTTAGGGTGATCAGAACATCAATCTCAGAATTTGTATCATTCTGAAAATGAATCCAAAAATTGAATGATAACCCAGAAAAGGTAATCAATCAAGTAATCAAAGAGATTGATATGCAAGAGAAAGGATAAAGTAATGGAATATAATCATATTCCCAAGAAGCTCAACACAGTCAATATACGCCTGATCAGTCAGAAAAATATCAGCCAAAGGATTTGAAGAGTGAATGGGATAATTTTTCTAAGGTAATAATAATGCCTCAAAAAAATCCTAATACTAATCAGTCTACTAGTTTTCAGATGCCAGAACATTCTCGTAAATTAGTGAAAACTATTACTCCATTACAACAAGTTCGTGAAACTCATGAGTGAGATATCATCCCAACTTATCCTACAGAGGAGATAGTGTTACAAGTTGAGGAAATCACTTCACTGGTTTTCTTCTACAGTCCTAGTCATACTATTGTAGTAAAGAGAAGAATTGATCATACAGTCTCAAGTATTACAAATGAATCTATAGACATTTTATGGAAATATCCTCAGCCTGATCCTACTTAACATTTAACAAAGATATCACGGTTTGGAGAGGCATATGCTACTACCACTATTGATAAGGTCACAAAATTTCAAATGTTACTGAAGCAGAAGGAAGATAAAATACAAAATTTAGAGAGACTGTTAGAGAAACAAAAGTCTAATTCCAGTGAGAAAATATAATTGAAGATATCCCAATTTCAAAATTATTTTGAAAGTTTAAATTGCAGCATCAGGTAAAACTTACTGAAAATCAAACACAACTGGAAGAAACAATAAACAAACTACAAAGCCAGCCACAACTAGAGAAATTCATAAAGGAAGCATTGGATGTGAATGCTAAGCTAAAGCAACAACAATAAGTATTTTTCCAACAAGCTTCTATCACTAACTCTTATTGTGATTCAAGTGAAATACTAATCCAATAAGTGGTTATCCATAAAATTGAGTGTGAGAATATTGAGAAGAAAATCAATTAACACATTCAATGGCAAGCATCAGACTCAGGCAATGAAGTTGATCTATCCCAAGTAGATAAATTCCACAAGGATATCTTATTTAAGGATTGCGAAGCACAGATAAAGCAAGCAGAGAAAGTAGTAATGAAAGCATCAAGTTTAACAAAGGAAATTACTGAATCTGTATTTGAACAACTTTTGAAATCAAAACTTATCAAAGAGTGCACATATGAAGTTCTCTCAAAAATCAAGTAGATGGAAACGAAGTGGAAACAAAAAATGGAAATGCAGGAAGAAACGCTTAAAAAATTAAATAAGTTTGATCAAAAAAATTATTGGAATTTTCTGATCAAACCTTGTCATCAGTACCAAATCTTGCAGTCTTTAACGGATTCAACAAAATGATCACAACCAGCACTCTCAAATTTGGCATTCAAGGGATAGGTCAAATCGATAATTTCGTAGCCATCTCAGCTCAAACCCATGCTAGATATTTGCCAACTTTGGTATCAAATCCAAATGAAAGATCAGAATTCATAGTTATATTGTTACTTTATTTTCCTAGATTGTAGTTAAAGTTTGTCTTACGAGGATGGTTTTTTGAAACCTCCTCTATTTTTATGTAATAATCTATTTTTAAACATATTTAGTTTAGTATTTAAACCCCTCTCATGCATTTAGATAAGGGTTCAGAAATTTGTCAAAATTTTTTGCAAAGAAAGCACTTTTGTAAGTTTGTGAATGCTTTGATGAAATAACGGAACACAATATGTTATCTTTTGACATTTGAAGTAGTTTAACTAATGTTGCACTATTGTACTCTTTAAATTGCTTTAAAGTGAAGAGGAGCATAAAATCTACTATCAGTTTACATGAGAAGAACTTCGTACATATGGTACTTCTATTCACTTGTATTAAGTTTTGATTTCTAGATTGACAATTATCTTTTTATTGCATTATATATTTGAAACATCATCATAGATGAGTGTTAAATGCACTTTTGTACTAATATTTCTCTATGATTTCTTATTGGATATATAATCACACATATGAATGCGATATATTTTTCACAATTCTTTTCATCAAAATATTTTTTTAAAAGAATCATATTTACATAATTTTCATCTCTTTCAACTATTAAATCATCTTCATTACTAATAGTTGGAGGATATCTCTTTAGATCACATAAAGGAAGAAACACCCCAAGTATATAGTAGAATTAGATAGTGTTATATAGATGCATGTGATAGATTAGAATCACTTTCCATTGCATGTTATATAAACAAAACACACCCCAAAATCATCCTTATTGGGAAACTGGTCCCTTTATCCCCAGTCACAGCCACCACACCAAATGGAAAAGGAGTTGCTTTAAGGTTCGGACTTTATGGTTTTCCCCCATGTTATGGAAACATAATTCCAAGGCCTCAACATTTTTGTGCTAGAAGGAGGACCTTGTGAATGGCAAGAATTTCTGATCAATCTAAAGGTCAATCTAAAAGTATCTCTCCCTCTAGATCACCTTCAAATTCTATAAAATTAGCTAGATCTACATCTTTAAAATATGAAGTTGAACATCCTTCTCTTAAGTCTCCTAGTGATACTCGACCCATACTGTCTCCCAATTTTTATCAAAATTCACCTAAAGTTCAGTCTTTGATAGAAAAGTTAGAGAGATTATCTATTTCGGCTAAAAAGCCTAAATCTTCTCAAACATCTGAGATTAGTATTTAGTTTTCTTTACAACCTAGAAGAATATTAACTCGATCAGAAAGTCAAAAGATCCTTCCTTTTGAGTTTCCCATCGATACTTCTTGAAGGAGAATAAAGAGGACTTAATCAGAGTCAATCGCCAATGAGATCTTATCCCATTGACCTCCATTAACTCCACTCACTTCCACAACTTCCATTCCAATAATCATTTTTACCTTAACTAGTTCCAGTACTCAGACTACTATCCCTTCAACTAGTTCTAGCACTCAGCCTACCTCTTCTTCAACTCAAATTGAATCCATCACATCCACCCAAGGTCTAATGGCAAGCCAAGTACCTCCACCAAATGTATGACCATGGAACAATCTAGGGGCTATAAATATGCCCGCTCCTTTTCATGCTCTACCAAAATCACTTGAAATATGGTTACCTAAATTTAATGTTACTGACAGTCTTCCAGCAGAAGAAAACATCCATAATTATATGTTAGCCATCAATTTAAAAGAGGTAGTTGAAGAGGATTGTGTTGTAAGATTATTTCCATATACCCACAGGATCTGTAGGATCCTGGTATTTCTCACTGACTAACCACTCTATAACTAGCTGGAATATGTTCGATGAACAATTTCTAGCTAAGTTTGGGGATGACAGGACCACTGAAACTCTCATCAACGATTTATAAAATCTAAAGGCTAAAACATGAGAGAAAATAAAATATTTTAATTCAAGATTTAATAAATTGCTCAATAAAATTCTTGCTACATCAGTTCTTGGTGTAGAAGTTCAAATTGAGTGGTATATTTCATCTCTTCCATCCAATATAGCCATTTTTGTTGATAGAGAAAAATTGCCTACACTCACAGAAAACATGAAGCAATATTTATATGTAGAGAAACGCATAACCGCTCTTGAGAAGAAGAATTCCCAAGAAGACAGGAAATAAAAAAAAGTACCCTCCATAGAAGATTAAAAAAAGAAGGCATCTAAAGACCCTTTTGATGTAGAAGGTCTTCATAAATTTTTAAAAACTATGACAAATGAGACGGTAGATATCAAGAAACAAGTCGCTGAAATTTCTAGCTCAAAAAATACTTACAAACCTTTCAAGAAAAATCAGTCCTCTAATACTCAACCACCGAATATCATATCTAACGGCGAGTCTGATCAAGATACAAATGAAGAGAAAATATAGGAAGAAGAAGAAGAAGAAGTTGAACTAATGGAATGTGGGATTTCATCCTAGCAAATGAAGAACAACAAGAAGCTTTACTTGTGAGTACAAGGAGTAAAATACTACTAAAGCAATGCAACCAAATCAACAACAGAAGAATTCAATGCTTGCTAAGGATAAAATAGTAAGTAAAAAGTCTACTTCTAAGGCTACACAAACAAGCCATGTTACTTCAGATACTCCACCTACATCAAAGACAATGGTATTCTTAGACACTATTGAGTACAATGTAGTTGAAGAAATGAAAAAGACCAGAGCCAACATTTCAATTCACGAACTTACTAAATTAAAACAACAACAGAAAATATTACTTAAAGATTTGAATGTGGTTCCTACTTCAGCCTTAGCTGCTCCAGTAGTAGTCCAAGACGCTAATGAAATGGGTAAACCGCCTTCTCCTTCAACTAAAATAGATGCTACAGATTTGATTATGATAGGTGATCGATCCATCGATCATACTCCTCCATTTCTCTTAACCTATGAGATCTATAATAAAAATGCCCATAATTGTTTAATAGACTCAGGGGCTTCCTCTAATATAATGCCAAAACCAGTCTGTGCTAAGTTGACCATAACTCGTCAGAGTTCTCATGTTCATATAGTACAACTTGATAGAGCTAGAGTAGAGGTTGTGGGAGAAATAAATTATGTTTCTATCAGATTGTCATCAAACCCCAAGGTTCCTCAATTAATAATCAATATATTGGTGCCTGATATTCCTTAGTTTTACAATTTAGTATTAAGTAGAGACTGATCTAAAAAAATTCATGGATATTTTGCAACATATTGGTCACATATGTGGCTACCATACAATGGAAAGCCAAATCAAATCTGGGTAGACCGTGAAAATTTCATGAAACATACAGTCACCGATATTGATGGAATAAATGAGCCAGTAGCATTAAATAATACTATTATTGGAAATTACTCAGCAGAATCATTTTTGGGAAATTTTAATGCTCAACCATGACCATTTTTCGATAATGCAGTTTTCTCTCAGATCGCGAATTTTTCCCAAACAAACACTTCGAAATGTAAAAATTTTGTAGATAAACCAGTAGTTAATTCTTTATTTTGGACTCTTTATTTTGACAGTTCTAAATCTGAAGATGGTGCAAGAGCTGGATGTATTTTAATAAGCCCATAAGGAGAAAAAACAATGTTAACCTATAGACTTGAATTTTATTGCACAAACAATATAGCCGAATATGAAACATTAGTCCAAGGTTTGTACAAAGAAATTGATCTTAACATCAAATATTTGAAAGTCCTAGGAGATTTGGAAATCATTGTTGGAAAGGTAAGAGATACCATTCATTGTAATCCTGAACATTTAAGTCATTACCAATCATTAGTTCAAGAATTGACCATTCATTTCTTAACTTCAATATTTCTTCCGTGCCTAGAATACAAAATGCTAGTGCAGATCTGCTGGCTAATGCAGCATCAAAATTAATTCCATCTCAAGAATTTAGTCCTGATATATTTTCCATTGGATTAATCTTTAGATCATCTGTTCCTAACAATATTACCAATTGGAGAGTATTTAATAATGATTCAGATATCATATATTTCCTGACATTTGAAGGATCTTATGATAGTAAAATTTTGGATGAAAATGAACATGACACTTAGATAAAGGAAGAGCAAGCTGAAAATCCAATTCCTAAGTCAGTTGTCAAATTGGAAGACCTCTATGATCTAAAAGATAGGTTTAAAAGACTTAGTAACTCAAAAATGCAAAGTTCTACCTTAAGATTTGAGTTAGTAAATCTTGGAACTGATGATAAACCTCAAAATGTCAATTTAGTTCTTGGTCTATCTTCTAACGAAAGATTATCATTTGTCAAGTTATCACAAATGTACAGAATATTTTTTTTTCTTGGGATTACACTGATCTTAAAAAATATGAGACTTCTGTCATTCAACACACTATTCCTATGATTTCAAATGAGGAACCTATATGACAAAAATTGAGGAAGATTCACCCGAATCTTGAAAATCACATAAAAATAGAACTAAATAAACTCCTAAAAGAAAAGATCATCTTTCCAGTTAGACATTCTAAGTGGGTTTCAAATTTGGTTCCCGTCAGGAAGAAAAATGGTGATATTAGGATTTGTATTAATTTTAGGAATTTAAACAAAGCATGTCAAAAGGACAACTTTCCATTACCAACCATGGAACAAGTACTGCAAACAATAGTTGGTTCTGAACTTATGTCTTTCCTATATGGATTTTTGGGATATAACCAAATTCTCGTACATCCAGATGATAGATTAAAGACTACATTCAAGACTAAATGGGGAACTTACGCCTATCAAAAGATGCCATTTAGGTTAATTAATGCAGCTGCCACTTTTTAGAGAGCAATGGACATAGCTTTTTGGGGGCTCATCAATAAATCAATGGTTATTTATTTAGATGACATTATAGACTTTTCTAAACAAGCAACCAATGATTTGAAAGACCTAAAGCAAGTCTTTGAGCGATGTAAAAGGTATGGGATCTATTAAACCCAAAGAAGTCATTTTTTTATTTAGATGAAGGAAAAATTTTAGGATTCATTGTGTCAAAGAAAGGTATCTATATTGATCCTGAAAGAATTGAAAAGATTAAAAGAATTCCTTTCCCTCATAACAACAAAACTATGCAGTCGTTTCTTGGACAAATAAATTTTGTAAAAAGGTTTGTCCCTAACTTTTTGCAAATTTCTTTACCATTAGAAAACATGATTAAGAAAAATTTATTATTTAAATGGGGACGTAATGAAAGAGAAGCATTTAATTTGATCAAACAATCCATTATCAATGCTCCATTCCTAACTACACCCAATTTTCTTAATCCTTTTACTTTATATACTTTTTCATTAGATACATCATATGTTTTTTTTTTAACACAGCTTAATGACCAACATATTGAAGCACCAATATCAATTTTTAGTTCTAATTTTCAAGGTGCATAATTAAATTATTCAATTGCTGAGAAGCAAGCATTTGTTTTCTTTAAGGCTATAAAACATTTTAGGCTATTTATCCTAAAAACTCACACCACAATAATAGTTCCATTCTCTATAGTGAGACAACTATTGATGCAAAGAGAATTAGGAGAAAAAAGGGCTAACTTGGTTACTGATTTACAAGAATATGATGTAAAAATTACACCCTCTAAAATTGTTAGAGGTCAAGGTTTTTGCAGAATGCCAATAGGAGCATCCCATTTATCATCAGAAGAAGATTCAGGTAAAAATGTGCAAATATCAGAGGTAAGCCTCAATGATGTGGAATCTCAATACGCTGATCTCATATTTTATTTGAAAAATGGGTATGCCGTAACGCAAATCAATTATAAAACAAAAATTTCTTTAAGATTAAAGGCCAAGAAATATTAATTAATCCATGATGTATTGTTTAGAATAAACTTTGATTTTGTGCTATTAAGATGCTTTGAAAAAACTGAAGCAGAGAAAGTCTTGCAGGAACTCCATGATGGACTAGCTGGAGGACATTTTGGTGGAAATACAATAGCACACAAAATCATCCATGCAGGTTACTATTGGCATACATTTTTAAAATATGCTCATGAATATGCAAGAAAATGCACAGTTTGTGTAATATTCCAAAAATTTTATGCAGCAAATTGGAATATTAAATTTTGTTGGTTTCACTTAGGAGATGAATAAATGGGTAAGGAGGCCCATACATTTCAGAAATAAGAATAAAATCCCTCATAATGTGAAAAGGAATGATAATGCTAGCTGGATTTTACACTCTCATGTGTGAACAGGGACAAATGAATGTGGACAAGGTCAAGTTTGACCAAGTCAATATCGTGGGAATGAGAGGAAGAGATCATCCATAGAGACAACGCAATGCAAGTGGGAGGAAGATTCCTTGGTGAAAGAAACCCTAATGAGTGGGGCCCAAGGAAATAAGGCTCACACATGTTTAAAAGGAGGGCAAGGCAGCCATAACAAGGCATCTTATGAATTGATTATTGGATTTTGGTCTGCATGACTAATTTTCTTTCTTCAACTGTATAGTTGAGATTGTTGTGCTATTTAGCACAAGGCATTCCTGTTTAGGAATTCCTTCTCCTTTCTCAAGAGGCCTCCTGAAGGAGCTTGTACTGAATTTCTCTACATCCAGGCTTGATTCCAGGCATCCTCCTTCAGCTACAGCATTATTTCTGCAGTAGTATAATGTTGTATTTCAAGGTGTTGCAGTGGGGGTTCACATCACCACTTCCTACACTCATTTTTCAAAGGAGGGAGCCTCCATTCCTTTGGGAGATCAGTAAGGAAGGTTCTGGAGTAGATTTAAATATCTTATCACTTGGCCAAAGTACTCCCATCATCTACAGCACATTCCCTTGTAGGAACTACGTCATTCCTTGCAGTGTGAGGGTCGAGCCCCTCAATATTGAGCTTGTTTCTTAGGGAAAGGGCCAACCCTTCTCCCGGAAAAATTGTAAGAAGGATCCTCCTTCATTTCTGTATTATTTAGCTATTTATACACATTGATTTAGCTATACTACGTTATTTTAGATCTAGATCTACAAATCTACTCTTGTGTACTCATTCTCTCATGAAACCCTTGCCGGGTTATCTTTATAATGTGTAAAAGGGGCTAGACCTCCATTTTTCTCCATGTATTGATGTAATAAACTCCATATCTATTATTTATACCATATTTCATTAGAAACCCTTATAAAATCAAGCTGTTCATGCTTCAAAAAATTATTCATGGATCAAGTTATGGGATTTGGGCATTCTTAAGCCATATTGGGGCCAGGAGATCTATTTAACACATCAAAAGGAATTTTTTTCTGATCCCCTTCTAGGTGTGATTCCCATAATACATAAGCTAAGGGATCCCAGCATTATTTCTTCTTTTTATAATGAAATTCTCTAAAAATAACCTTTTTTGGGCACATATTGTTGTGTTTCCCCACTTTGGGATAACATACTGGGACATATTTCTTGTTGTTGTGCATGTAATTGATGGCTATGTGTTCTACACAAATTTTATGAGTTATTTCTCATTGTTATTCCAGTTTTGGGTTCATATATCACTGCATCCCCATTTTGGGATAGTACAGTGGTATCAGAGCATAATCTTGGCTTAGCCTGTGAGTTCTAGCCATTATGCTATCAAAAGAATAATAAGACAAAAAGTAATATTAGAATGATGGATAGAATGATCTTTATCTCATCACTTTTCAAATCTAGAAAGAACCCTTCCAAGGAGGTTAAGCAGATGAAGGAGAAGAGATGCAATGAAACTTGTAGAGGGTTTGAAGAAGAGGAATGGCCATGCACTTCCTATTCTTAAAGAGGAGAAGAAAAGAAGTAGTAAGGAAACTTGGAATCTGAAATTCTAAGAAGGTACCTTGCAAAATGCAAATCCCAACCTAGAGCTTTTAAAGAGACTCTAGCTCTTCCTCAATTTATCCAGTTGGAAGAAGAAAGAAGGCCCTACAACAATGGGATGATGAGAGGCAATAGATTTCTATTGTCCACTTTTGATGGATCATTCACATGTGAAGTAAAGGCTTGGATGATGAAGCTAGAGGCATTCTTCCTACTACATCCGGTAGTAGAGAGAGAGGCCGTAGAAATTGTAGCACTGCACCTTGAAGGTGAAGCAAATACTTGGTGGTTTAGCAATTTGAGCCATGCAAGAGTGTCTACTCTTGCTGATTTTTCTCAAAGGTTGATTAGGAAATTTGGCAAAGGGAAGGAGAAGCCCTCACCACCATTGGAAGAGGCATGTACCAATGTTGTTACAACCATGGAGGATCATCCTTCATCTTCAGTAGTTTGGGAATCCAACACATTTGAGGAAGGAAGTCTTGCAGCCCTACAAGATGCTTCCAAATTTCACCAAGGTATGCCTAAGTTTCCATCTCTTATCATTCCATCATTGCATACTGTTGATTTAGAGCAACAGAATTGCACTGCGATGTGCAAGAACAATAGTGAAGAAAAGAGGACCCATTCTTTATGGGAGCAATCAAATGGAAGCTTCATTCATGAAGCAATGGATGAAGAAGTGATAGATGGTATACATCTTGAGATGAGAAATATTTTATCCTTTATATATGACCCTTTCTCAATGAGCATTCCCCAGCTCAAAGAGAGACTTCTACCTGCAGCAGATCCAAAACCTTATTGGTTTTGGAAGGCCATTGATGAAAATAAGGTCTCATGGAGGGATTTTATGGGAGGTGCACTTCAACACATCATGAAGTGCAAAGTTATTCAACAGTTTGAGGAGGTTTTTCCCTCATCACACTTGGATCCTTATGGATTCAAGCTGATCACTGGTGTGAGACCTTTTCTAGGACATCTCCAAGGAGTTTCATTTCAGCATCCCATGAAATGAAATAAGAAAAATATGATATGGGAGGGTGGTAGTATTATTTGGAGGAGTACCAAGATGAAGAATGGTACGAGACATCCACAAGGGGATGAATGGATGTGGATGGAGAGAAATAAGTTGGAAAGCTACTTGCAAATCTATGATACTGGGCAGTAGGAGGCTTGGCTATGTTGGCTACTCTTAAAAGAGTTTGGCCATCATGTGACATATCCTCTTTCAAAGGGTATGTGGGAGGAGGAAGTTTGGTAGGATACTTGCATCATGAGGCAGCAAGGGGTATGGACACATTCTGTTGATGTGACATTCTTCATATCAATCACTATGTTTCCACCACATGATTTGTATGATGGAAGTATGAGGAGGCAACAAATTTTTTTTTTTCTTGGGTTGTTCTTGGGAGAGCATGGGCATATTTTCTCTCATACTTTGCATGATGTTGCAGGGGTGGGAGATGGCACTATCACGGTGTAAAGGGTCTACTCCTTATCCTTGGATGATCAAGAGGTACTTCCACTTTGGGAGGGACTTCTTATGTGTACCAGCATTATGGGAGATGTCTTTGACAATAAGCATGTCAAAGAATGGAGCTATGAGTTGACAGGAGCCTATTTGCATTGGCCAACAATGTTGTCACTTTGGAGCTTGGACTTATTGATGGAGTGTCCCCAGGATCACTTCACATTTGATGCACTTGGTAGACAAGGAGGAGGTGGGAATGATGGAGTAGTGGATGGAGACATCTATTACTGTGATATGTTCTTCTTGACTTGGATGTCCAAGCATAAGAAGGAGGACTTTCATGCAGCACATGGTTCATTCCTCTTCATGGGAGTATGCCAAACCCCTATGGAGGACTTATTCATGGATCCATGTATCATCTTACTTCCAGTACATGGTGAGAACTTTGTTTTTGAATTTATTGATTTTCTAACAAAATATTTTCATTCTCTTACCATTTCTATGCAGTGCGTTGCTCCACAAGAGGGCAAGCTTTTCATTGAGACCCATGGTCAACATTGGGCCAAATTGTATGATGGAGACAACCACCTTTTATATGGCCTTGGGAAAGTGTTTTATCCTTTCATGTATGCTCAGTTGATGTACCCAGCCACTTACTATTCATTAGTAGATGTAATGACATACATAATTATCCATGTATCAAAAAAGAACTTGCCATACCATTTCCTGAAGCAGCAGTTAGGAAAACTACGTTGTGACTACCTTGGAAACTGTTGGTACTTTCCAAAAATACATGAAACCTTCATTATTTTCCTTATCTTGATGTTGATCATGATTTCATTTGCTAATGTTGTTCTTATCTTTATTGGGAGCATGATTGGGAGACAAACACATGGGTTGGATGTGTCCTTTGGGGAAGAGGATTCCCACACCTTTTGCATTACATGTTCTAATGGGAGCATGGGAGGAGATATGGCCACCATAGTAAAACACTTGTTCCTTTATAAGGTGAGTCATGAGACTGATGGGATGTCATATGGTGGTCATTTTTTATCCATCATATATGAGATGGTTTGGGCCAGCGTGATTCATAGTGTTGGAGAGGAGATCTTTGGATATCTAGTCTTCATTTTTCCACTTGAGGGCAATATTATTGCAGCCCAAGATCAGCAGACACTCTACACTTATCATAAGTGGAGAGGATGACATGTGGGGTATGCTACTATGTCTACCATGTTCAGATTTTCAGCCCACTTACTTTGCAGGAGCCAAAGGTGCAGGAACATTTTCAGGAGTTTCCATGTTGGGAGGTGACTCATTTTGTATGGATGATTGCTTAGGGATGGAGGATCCACATGGGAATGATGTTTCTCAATACATTTCAGATCCCATACCTCAAAGGGACCTCTGGACAACACCTTATTTCTTTCTTGAGTACTCTATTGGTTCATGATGATAGCTATTTAGCTAACTTGCATGCTTGGGAGAGGCAATATGGAGATTCATTGATAAGATATCATCTCATTCCTTGGAGGAGTTCATCATATGTGGATGATATAGTAGGAGGAGGGGAGACTCTTCAGTTCTATCCTTGCAGTTGCTTGAGGACAAGAAGTACTGTAATATTCCAAAATTTGCATGTAGCAAATTGGAATATTAAATTTTGTTGGTTTCACTTAGAAGATGAATAAATGGGTAAGGAGGCCCATACATTTCAGAAATAAGAATAAAATCCCTCATAATGTGAAAAGGGATCATAATGCTAGTTGGATTTTATGCTCTCATGTGTGAACAGGGACAAATGCAAGTGGACAAGGTCAATTTTGACCAGGTCAACAGTGCTGGAATGACAGGAAGAGATCATCCATAGAGACAATGCAATGCAAGTGGGAGGAATATTCCTTGGTGAAGGAAACCCTAATGAGTGGGGCCCAAGGAAAGAAGGCTCACACATGTTTAAAAGGAGGGAAGGTAGCCATAGCAAGGCATCTTATGAATTTATTATTGGATTTTGGTCTGCATGACTAATCTACTTTCTTCAACTGTTTAATTGAGATTGTTGTGCTATTTAGCACAAGGCATTCCTATTTAGGAATTCCTTCTCCTTTCTTGAGAGGCGTCTTGAAGGAGATTGTACTAAATTTCTCCACATCTAGGCTTGAGGCCAAGCATCCTCCTTTAGCTAAAGTGCTATTTCTGCAGTAGTATAACATTGTGTTGTAGGGTGTTGTAGTGGGGGTTCACATCACCACTTCCTGCACTCATTTTTGAAAGGAGGGAGCCTCCATTCCTTTGGGAGATCAGTAAGGAAGGTTCTGGAGTAGATTTACATATCTTGGCAATTGGCCAAAGTACTCCCATCATCTACAACACAGTCCCTTGTAGGAACTGCATCATTCCTTGCAGTGTTTTAGAGTGAGGGTCAAGCCCCTCAATCTTAAGCTTGTTTCTTAGGGAAAGGACCAACCCTTCTCCCAGAAAACTTGTAAGAATTATCCTCCTTCATTTTTGTATTCTTCAGCTATTTATACACAATGCTTCATCTATACTACGTTATTTCATATCTAGATCTACAGATCTACTCTTTTGTACTCATTCTCTCATGAAACCCTTGCTGGGTTATCATTATAATGTGTAAAAGGGGCTAGATCTCCATTTTTCTCCATGTATTGATGTAATAAACTCCATATTTGTTATATATATCGTATTGCATCAGAAACCCTTATAAAATCATACTGTGCATGCCTCAGAAAATTATACATGGGTCAAGTCATGGGATTTGGGCATTCTTAAGCCGTATTGAGACCGAGAGATCTGTTAACACATCAAAATGGATTTGTTTCTGATCCCCTTCTGGGTGTGAGTCCCATAATACATAATATAAGGGATCCTAGTGTTATTTCTTCCTTTTATAATGAAATTATCTGAAAATAACGTTTTTGGGGCACATATTGCTGCATTTCCCCACTTTGGGATAAAATAGTGGGACATATTTCTTGATTCTGTACATGTAATGGATGGATCTGTGTTCTACACACATTTTATGAGTTATTTCTCATTTCTATTCCAGTTTTGGGTTCATTTATTGCTGCATCCCCATTTTGGGATAGTACAATTTATCAAAGTGCATCTGGAAGACAAAGGAAACCAGTCTTCCCATTACAACCAGTTAATATCAAATAACAATTTGAAAAATGGGATTAGATATAATCGGTTATATCATTCCTAACTCTTCCAGACATATTCTCACAACTACAGATTATTTTACTAAATGGGTGGAAGAAATTCCATTGAAGGTAGGAAACTCTGAGAATATTATTTATTTCATTGACCAATTTATCATAAATAGGTTTGGTTTACCTACTAATTTAATGCTAGATAATGAATCTTATTTCTCAGGAACTGCTATGATATAATTTGCAATGAAAAGGCGCTTTAAAATTAAGTACTCTGCAAATTATTATCCGCAAGGGAATGGTTTAGTAGAATCCACAAATAAAAATCTTATTAGAATCATCAAATGAACTGTTGATCAAAACAAAAAAAATTGGCATAAGTCATTAATATTTTCTCTTTGGGCAGACCAAATAACTCAGAAAGATTCTATTTGCACTTCTCAATTCAATCTTGTTTATGGAAAAGAAGTTGTTTTTCCTACCAATGTAGTTATTCCTTCTCTTTCCTTAGTTCAATTTATTGATCAATCTCCTTCTTCCTCCTTACAAGTAAGACAATTCCAAATTCTTCAACTTTAAGAAGAAAAAGACAAATCTAAAGATACCCATGCACATCATCAACAGATAGTAAAAGCTTCATTTGATTCAACTTCTGTTACTCCAAAAAACTTTCAAATTGGTGATCTAGTATTGAAATGGGACAAAGCGCATGAGGAAAAAGGTAAACAAACTAAATTTCAAAAACTCTAGCTATGTCCATTTCAAATCATTGAAGAAATAGGCCCATCAACATTCTTATTGCAAGATCTATTCCAAAAAAGAGATTGTTTGCATGTCAATGGGTAGATTTTAAAGAAATACTTTTCATAGGAGGTAACCCCTTCTATTCCTGTATAGTATTGTCTTTTTCTTTTTCTTAGGAAAATAAAAGTTGAATAGCATTGATTTTGGCTTTTCAAATAAACATCTCAGATAATCTTTTTTATTTATCGCTTATTTAAATAAGAAATGTTAAGGAAAAAATTGAAAGATTCAAAAGACAAATAGGTTCTATTTTCACTGAAAAATGCAATTTCACTGAAGTTATTTATTCTCTAATGAACTCTCATCTTTATAAATCATGGTTATTTTTTTATCAGACAAGAAAGGAATATTTAACATAGTAAAGACTCTTTTACAGAGAAGAAATCTAAAACTAAAAAAAAATTCATCCAGAATCCTCAAAAGGACCAATGATTCACCCCATTCGGGAAAAATTATCAATTTTTAGAAAGAAATTCAAAAAATATTATACTAGGAACACTTAAAACATAATAAGTCTCATCATGAGCTTGTTCACCATGTTCATAGTGAAATAGTTGAACTGACATTACTAATACTGGCTACCAAAATAGGGTTATGACTTGAGATTATATCAAGAGGACAAGGGGTCTCATCAAGAGCTAGATTGATCAGTTTAATTACAACTAGTGAATGGCATTGTCAATATTTGGTTACCAAGCCAAGAAAATGGCTTTGAAGTAAATAAAAATACAATACAAGAAAGAAAAACAAGTTTAAAAAAATATCAAGAGTATAAACTTGGAATTTATTTCTGAAAATTATAAGAAAAACTACATGGGACGATGAATCATTGTTGGGTAAAAGGTAACCCTACCAAGAGCTTAAATTGCCTATTGGATCAGAGGCTCTACCTCTGATAAAAGAGTAAATATTTATAAAGATAATATGAAAGCGCCACCTTCTTTATCTTTTTAAATTGAGTAAAGACTGATATAGATAATCATACTTTTATTCTTAAAGAGGAATTCTTATGAATTATAATTAAGAGAGAATTTTTTTCTTAGTGAGATATCATTTATTGAAATTCATTCCTACAACTATTTTTATTTCAAAAAAGTTTTTAGAAATTTCAAAAAGTTAATTAGAGATAGCTGGTTCTCCAAAGTGAATCGCCAATTGTTGTTCTATACAATAACCCCCATTTAGTTTTACAAAATTGGGACCCTTTAAAGATAATTAGAAAATTTTTATTTTTTTATTTTTAGCCTAAGTCAAAAAACATTAGGAAATAAAGTTTATTTTTCTTTCCACTTTCATTTTGTAGTGCGCATCAAAAATCGCATAGCTTACAATATTAAACAACTTAAAACATATTAAGTCATGCAGGGATGTGATATGCACTAAACCCTTTTTGAATTTATATAAAACTCTTATTGTAAACACTTTAAACATTGTTATAAATGAAAATCGCATCGCACCTTGTAAGAAAATCTAAATTTCAAGAAATTTGATAAATGTTGTGATTAAACGGACCCAATGAACCAATAAAGAAATAAACATAAAGCTCCAGGTGTCCGATAAAGAACAGCGACAAGATTTCTTAAAATGCATTTCGCAAGGCATAACTAAAAGCAAGTTATTACCACATAAAAATTGTGATGTGCGATTTGCGCAGATCACATTTTGCGAGATTTATTGGTAACATAACAAATGGAAATAGTTATAAGTTGTGATATGCAATAAATGGTAGTTAATTTCTCAAGCATGCAAAATGATTCATGTCAAATCAAACTGAATGTAAGATCTAAAGTCTTAAATTGATCGATAGACATTTCATGTGAAGGTGTGTAAGAGATTTGATTACAAGATAATTGGTGATTAACAACATTTA
>JAXQQM020088705.1:0-21479 GCA_034641835.2 Pinus albicaulis
GTGTAGATGACAGGAAGAGCACATATAGATATGTGTTTCATTTGGGATTGGGAGCCATTTCATGGGATTCCAAGAAGCAACCAATAGTTTCTTTATCAAGTGAGAAGCCCGAGAATATCTGCTGTGACATGTGCCAAACATTATAGTTGAAGAATACTGAGACTTATCATATAAAGGAAAAAAGGAACAAAAATTTATTGTGATAACAACTGTGGCGATAACTTTTTAAGAATTACCTCTTCACTTTAAGAGGGCTCTCTCTATTGATAGAATTTCATTTTATATGGCTAGTTAAATAATGGTGAGATTGTTTTGCAGCACTACAGGACAGAGGAACAATTTGCTGATATATTGACAAAGCCATTAACACAGAAGAATTTTAATTATTTAAGGAAATGCCTGGGTATGCAAGAAAACCCAGTAGTTGAAATTAAGGGGGAGTGTTGGAATTTAATTCCAACTTCTCGCACAGAACAACAGGAGGGAAAATTAATTGTGATGGGAATGAAGAGACAGCAGAAGCGACGAAATCAATTATGATGTGAGGATTTTGAAGAATGGTGGCAGAAATCTCTAGATTTTCACTTCATGCAACTGCATACTTTTCTGCAACAACCACTGCATTAAACTCCACCAACCATATTCATTGCACAGTAGCAAAATTCCACGAGGACATCCAAGCTTAAGTAGCAAAGGGGAAAGGCAACCCCCAGAGGAGATGACATCATTCATCTATGGACCCACCTCTTCACCAACCACAATAATTCTGGGAGGTAAAGATAACTCACGTGAATGATCTCCAAGCACTCCCCGGAAAGAATAAATGGAATAAAGTTACAAACCTTAGCATACAAGTTTTTATGTTTTTATTATTTACTTTTAGCGACTTTTACCCGGTACATTTGTTTTTAACTTTGGTTATATATATTATAAATATGAAATATTTATAATATATAATATTGTAATTTTATATATATATGTCGTGTGCGCATTGTAAAGACAATTGCTGTGTATTGTAATTTCTACCCAGAAGGCTGAAAAAGATAGAGAGCATTGTGTGAGTAGCAATGAATAGAAACATAGAGACAGAGAGGAGAAGTTTTTTTTGTTGAAGCATTGCGTTTGTAGCAACTGAAGCTCTATTATGTGAATCCAAAACACAGGAGTTCTAAAGAATTTAATTTTGTAACAACGTACAGTTTATTTAATGAAATAGTGTTATAATCCATCTCTCTGTGTCCGTAATTTAATTTTTATTTTAATCTCTGTGTAGTAGAATATGAATTTTATTTTTCCTCGCCTAAAAATCCATCTAGCATATTTATTTTCCACTCATCTGAAATCTTCTTACGTGTCGACGAAATGGGTAAATCTCTTCTGGGTTGGTAAACTGTAAATCAATCGAACAAAATTGGGATTAAGTTGTTCACGACGTGAATTGAAAGTAATGATTTACTTGTGCTTCACCTCCAAATTTCTTTTATCAAAACATGAGTTGCTGATTGAAAAAATTTGGAGCACATTATGAATATTAGTTTAAGATAAAAAGACTCACCAATATGGGATGCCCACCCAACGTGCCAGAGTTGACAAAAAACTATGCCGCCCTTCATATGTACGGCGTCAACAACTCGTTTCCAGGCATGTATTTGTTCATTGGTAAAAATTCCTGGTGAATTAGGAAACCTAAAAAAACAAACTATCAGATTGCATTGCGGTATACTTATATTAACAAATTTATATTAATAAATTATTGTTGATGAGGCAGTATAAATATAGTACCCAAACCCTTTTTCTCCAACAGAAGAAGCTTCAGTGATGAGAAATCCTTCGGGAGTGGTTCTCTATGAATAAAACTTAATGTGGGCAGGCCGAGGAACCTGATTTATAGCTCGACATCTTGTCATTGGAGAAAGCACAACTCTGCAAGGTCATCATTATTCCGTTCATAAACGTTATCTGAAAAAATTATGTGTTTGTGAATGTTAATATACACAGAAAATGTATCACATTATCCATACCGGTGTGATAAATTGAATGGGCCGAGTTGAAAAGGTGACATCAAGCCAATTTGTTTGTTATTGCAACCCATGATTGTCTTCTTCTACTGCTAAATTGCATACCATAAATGATGTATGAACGTATGGATATTGCCATGAATTCTTCGTTGCTTTTGAATGTCTATATTATATTTATAGAGTACCCAGTCCTCACTTTCCAATATTTGTTGCACATTAGGAATATACTTTCTACCATTCCATATGACTTCCATGATATCAACGACTTTCATGTTATCCATACATTTCATGTGGTGAAGTTTATATATATATATATATATATATATATATATATATATATATATATATTCTCCAGCCATAATGTATTGTTTATTTTTTTTCTCCGGCCACCCTAAAAATGCGAGATGAGGAGGTCTGAAATTTTATTATTAGTCCCTGCCCCTTCGGGGCTAGCAGGGACTATTGTAATCGATTTTTTTCGTTTTGATTAATTTGCAAAGAAATGAAGCTGCAAACCAAGTAATTAGCCTAAAGTTTTAAATTTATATTCTATAAAGTGTTTTTTTACAACCAATAAGAAAATCTCCACCACTATTCCAACCACTCAAGAATTTAGAGATCTTATTTGGCCTCATATCGAGGCAAAATCTGATAAAATCTTAGGATAGGTTTCAATTCATTTGGAATGTTTTCGTCAAATTTCTTAATGCTAGAATTAATAGGCAAGCATTTTATGCTAAAATTACATGAACATATACTTTATAAATCTATCTCTTAATGTTTATGCATGGCTCACCATGGTTCATTGGTTTACACATGGCTTACCATTTTTCATTGATCCTACCTACACTTGCCAGCATGATGTCAGTGTTGTCGACCATTGTTTCCGGCTGAGTAATGATCGAGAGCAGATGTATTGGTTTGCAAGAAACATGTTTTGAATATCCGAGAGAGTATTCCAAAGCAGGGATCCTTCGGATATCTATTTTCTTCTCTAAAGCCTAGCCCACTAACTTTCGCGTCTGTTCACTCCATGCCAGGCTTTGCCCGTGAAGTAAGAATTAAAAGGAATGGCAGACCAAAGTTGAATGAGTGACAGGAACATTTGCAAGAGGAGATTTTCTTGGAGGAGGAGCTTTCAGGGTTGGTTTCCCGATTGCCTGCGCCATCGATTAGTTGGTTGTGGCTCATTTCCTTTGTCGAGTGCTCGAGAGGGGCTTCTTCATTTTCGACAGGAGTTGCAGCTTTAGCAGGCTCTGTCCTTGGGCATGGAAATTGGAAACCGGTGCTCATTCCCAAGTGGTAGCGATGATCATAATGAGGGCGATCGGAATAGGGCGGATTGAATGCGAATTGAATGGCCTAAATCAATGTCCTCAACATGGCCTTCTCCTACTATTAGGTATGCTCCTCCTGGGTATCGTACTATTCATGATGCTGAAACACACTTGACTTATGCATCTACTACCCTTGTTTCTGTTGCTCCTTCTAGACTAATTTCATAACACAATTGAAAAAAAATCATTTCAAAATTAAGATATTGATATTTGAAGTTCAAAAACTAAAATTATTTAACTAAATTCATTTCAATATGTTGGAGAGTTATCAATGCCATGGAGGATTAGTACGATTCAATTTGTTTATCATTTCATGAAGATGTCAATTTCTAGAATCAGTTTCAGCATTCAAGATCTTCGCACGAGGTATTCACAATTATTTTAGAATATCATATCCATAAATTTTCAAATCATATATTTCTATAGCTACTCGAATATATTCATTTAATGCACACATTCATTCATTCATTTACTATGTTCTCTTATATTAATTTACTGATTGTTGCAGAAATTCTTGTTCACCACGCTGCATTCTGATAACAATAATCACTCACACTTCCCACAAAAACCCTGCACATACTATTCATATCAATCAGAGCCTATTTTGCTGAAATCTACCCACAACCATCAAATTTCCCTAAAGTGTTTTTTCACTCTTATGCATAGAGAAAGAAATGACTTAGTACAACCCACAAATTTGGGAGTAGGCAAGTACCTCTTGAAAAAACCATGGCCATGGCTACCCATCACCATAAAATCGGCACCCAAATTCCCTGCAGCTTCACACAGAGCCTCTACTTGACCTCACCCACAAATGTCTTTGTCTCTGCCTTCACCTAAATCTTATGGTATTGTTATTATTGTAACTGTTAGCATCATCCAAACTAAAAACTTTGGCACAGATTTTGCAAAAAACATGAGAAATACTCACATTGTCGTCTCTGAACATAGAGAGAGCTCTCTTGAATACCTTTTGGCTCGTCCTGCACGCATCCATTTCCAAAATATTTACAACGTCCTCGGTCACTATATATGATGTGAATTCACCCCATAAGAACAACTAAACATCACATTTAATATTATATATATACTAGGGGCAGCAACAAAGCAAGTATCAGGCTATATATGAACAAGAATTAATTTTTAGAGTTGATATTGGGTGCCATCTCCATGTGGGTAGTGAGCAGGGAAAATAATTTTACAAGCCCAACACAGTGCTCTCATACTTTCTTCAGATTCATCCACAGCCACCACAGAGAAACTTTGGAAACCCCTGGTCTCTTACTAAATTAGCTGGCTGATACGCTTCATGCCACTAGCCACCAATGCAATTTTCATGCCGCCAGCTACCAATGCCTGATTCCAGGCTTCATGATACCCTGGATAATATCACAAAGAACTTTCCTATGTCGCTTGGTACCACCCCTCCAAGGCCCAGAGATTAAAATTAATGGAACTTGAAGAAGAAGCACACATCTGCAATATCAACGAGCTTACAAGAAGACCAGAATTGCCACGATTATGATATAGTACTTACCAAACAACACGTGTGATTCCATTCACTCCATTGAATGACAAATATAATATTAAAAATTAAAAATCTAAAGAATGATTTCTATTTATTTATAATTTTTATTTACACACTTTGTAGTGGATAGACGTAACAGGTATTAAGATTGAATATCAAATATATCAATTCAAGAATTGGCGTTAACAAGTCTGCCGCCTGGCTCCCTCTCATAGCGGAGGTCTAACATGAGTAAAGATTTACTACCTTAGAAAAAATAACTAGTGAAAAATGAAATGAGATTTTTCTTAATTTCCCAAACACGGTCAACGAGACATCATTGAAAACATAGTACATAAGATTTATACAGATCTATATACCTGTATATAATGTGTTATATGTAAATACAATATACATTTTGTTAGTCATCAGTATCTTTCACCTGTTGATGATGACTAGTTTTTAAAGCCAAGTTTTCTAGCAGCTCATCTCCAATTTGTCAAATTTGCCAGCTAGAAAACACCCATAAAACATTTTTCCCTCCTACCTTTTCAATCAGCCTATGATGAGAAAAAATCTAATTTTCAAACCCTATCTAGTCTCAGTCGTACAAAATTTTCCAATAGCTGTTATAAGCTAAAGTCATCTGATGTCATTCACCCTCAGCCCCAGCTCATTCATTAACCAACTAATTGATAAGAATGTCAGTTACCCTACCTCTAGTCCTATCTCATCTTGGGATCTGATCATACCAAAGAGAATACTCCAAATCTGTCAAAAATCTCCCCTAAGTTAGGTAGTGGCACTTTAGGCAGTCCTCCCTTGGGCAACTATCCTAAGCCAAAGCAACCTCTGTCTAACACCAAACAGTCCTAGATGACCTTCCTATTCTGCAAATAAAGCTTGATACACCCTTAGGTCGCGCCACTAACAAGTCTTGGTGTCTTAGCAGTGCAATGTTTCAAAAGCCAAGCTCATATTGTGTTTCTCTATAGTGTTTCAATGTCTTTTACAAAGCAAAAAGGTACCAGTGTTCCAGAAGACATTATTAAACTAAACATGAGAAGACAGCTGCTTCTCATGTTGTTTTGAGCCTAGGATTCAAGTACTAGTCAGAGAGGTAATTCAATGAACTCCTGCAAACACAGTCAAAATTTTAGTGATTTATGACTATCAAGTAATACTCTGCAGATACAAGTCAGGTTGCTTCTGGTTTCCAAAGATGCATAAGGGTATTTTAACAACAAAATACACATCTCAGAGCATGCCCCTCATGGTATATTGTCAATTTTTCACTTTTTATTACTTATTATGATGTACCAAGCATAGGTATGCAGTGAAAGGAAAGATTGACACAGTTTGAAAACAGATGGTTGGGTGACTGTGTAAAACCTCCTCCAAACATGAGCAGAGGGTTGGGTCACTTGTTGCAAACCTCCTCCAAACATGAGCAGATGGTTAGGTCATTGGTTGAAAACCTCCTTCATTTAAAAGTAGATGGTTTGGAAATATGATTAAGGCCTCCTTCATTTAATAAGTAGAGGGTCAGGAACAGAGGTGTAGCCTCATTCAAAAAACACAAGGCTAACAATGCTACAAATGGCCTAAAAATCTTGTTTACACCTTTTCTCCAATAGAAGAAACCACTGATACAACGGTGATGTTTCAAGGGATGCTTACACAATTTCACTGTTGAAAGACAGAATTGAAATGCAGTGGGAAACATTGAATGATCATTAGTAGAAAATGGTGTTAAAAAGAGGAAAAGAAGTGGTACTATGATGAGTTAAGAATATTTGTTTGTCATGTCTACAAAAGCCTCCTTCAAAGAGTAAACAAAGGCTAGAATGCCCAAGCTTACAGCAAACTCATCAAAATGACAAAGAAGATAGTCTGAGCCTTGTTTTCGAAAGAGACTCTTGCAAATGAACACACAGAGATAGTATGTGTGAGGAAAGGGTATGACCTATATTTTAAATTCAGAGACAACACTCAAAGCAAATGAAACATACTACTGTCATAAACAAAGACCTTGTTACGAAACATGTGAAAAAACCATGGATGTTGCATATGATTGCATTAAGGGTCTCTAAAAGCCTCTTCCCTTGATCAACAGATATAAGTCAAGCTTCGGTGAATGCAACTAAGTTTTTACCCACAGTCAGAGAGAAATATCATTTTAAGGATGCATCAACAGTCCTTGATGTTGCTCCAGAGCAGTTTTCCTTGTTTAAGGATAGAAATGGAAAAGAGGTGACAGGGTTATTTTCTAAATGAAGAAACAAGGAAAAGGCAGTGAAAGGGTTTTTTTTTTCTTAAAGGAGCCTTTTTATTTCAACAGTGACAGAGTTTCGCCTTAAAATAGTGAAAAAGATTTTCTTTTAAAGGATTTTCTTCACTTCAAAAAGGAGTCATGTCTTTGATGTCTTTAAAAAGGGTTGACCACAACATTTTGATACGAATCTTGATTGAATATGGGTCCCTTTAATGTTTTGAAAGTGATTTGAGTTTTATATAACTAAAGCCTTTTTCAAAAGGGCGTTCAAACCCTCACAAGGTAAGTTCAAAAGGTTTTTGGCTTTTTCAACTTTAAAAGGTGGACAGACCATTGCAAAGCCCCTTGTTCAATTTCAAAACACTAAACGAGCGCTTCACTGGCTACTCACTGGAGAAAACAAGAAATTCCGAGCAAATTCCAAGTTTTTCAAGGCTTCAAGCCTTTGCGGCGTGCCTAGAATTTTGCGTGGCGTGCCTGTAGCAGTGCGTGGCGCGCTTGTGCGCACGTTCACCACTGCCCAAAGGCCGACCCGCCACCCCTCACTGCGCGACGCTCTTTTCAGTGAACGTGTCGCTCCTCTTTAAACATCCAAAACGCCTTCAAAAAACTTTGTGGAGCTACTCCAATAAATCAAACAAGGTCTGAAGCCATCTTAAAGGTATCTTCCATTACCCCTTGGTACATTTGGAATTCTAAAAGGGGCATTGATACCGTGTTTTCCAAGAAAGAAGCAATGGTGAAGAATTTTATGTTTTTGGTCAAAATCAAATTTGTTTGTTGCTGTGGGTGTTGAGATCAATATAGTATTAGACAAGGTTTTGCATCAGCCTTAAAAAATCCCTAATTGCCTTTCAAAAAAACAGTGATAGCAAAGGAGTAGGGTTTTAAGGGAAAGTGGTCTATGCCAAAATAGAGGGAGATTTATCTTCAAACAAAAACCATAAACACACCTGGTTTAAGTCTTTTGCTCAAACACAGTGGTTAAAGGAGACAGGTAGTTTGTCAAAATTCAAAAGGGTCTTTTTGGTCATGGCTGGTAAATAACAAAACAGTTAAAAAGGAGATTTATTAAGCTAGTTTACAAAGCTCTTTTTATGTTATAAAAAGCTGAGGCTGCCCACAATTATTGAAATGAACACAAAGCTGTAGAGGCCTTAATTTTGCTGGAAGATGTTCTAATAGTGTTAAGAAGAGAGCAAACCTTGTTTGCTAAAAACTCAGAAGAAAACAGGGTTAGAAGGTGAAGGCTTGGTAAATATAAAAGTCCTCTCTATATTGTGGATTAGAAAACTTTGTGCATCCTCCATTGTTTAAAAAGTAGAGTCTGTGTTGAAAGGTTTTTCAAAGTCAGCTGAAGGTGTCTTGTGTGCTTTGTGAAGAACAGTGAACAACAAAAGAAAGGTGTTTGGAGGAAAAAGTGTTTTGTCAAAACACAAGAGTTCTTTCTTCACCAAGAGACCACAAACACACATGTTCAAGACCTTTGCCCAAGCACAGTGATAAATTGACCTTTTTCTTTTCATTTGACAAGCACTTGTTGATTGGCATCAAAGAGGATAAAACAGTGACTTATAAGGAGGACAGGGTGTGTTGTTGAGAAACCATTTCAAGGACCATTTGAGACAGCTTGTTTTGGTCAGTGAACAAAGAATATCCATAACAAAAATGCCTCCCAGGAAAGATAGTAGAAGTGGCCTTCACAGGAGGTTTGAACCTGTTTCAATTGAAGAGGTAAATGCTCATCCATCAGTCTTGTTTACCTTTCATGAAGTTGGATGTCTAGAGTTTTGTCAAAGGGTGCAGAAGGTGAAAATCTATCTCCCCTTGACACATCTTTGTGCTTTGAGATTTCAAGGGAAACACTTTCAGCTGGCAGGCTTGGATTTCAAGTTTTGTCCTAGATCCATTTCCAAGGCCACCAAAATCCCTTATGTCGGAGAGAAATGATTTAAACAGAGCCACCTAGACTCAGAACAGTACAAACCCTTTTTGAAGCTGGAGCATCGGGATACATGTCCATCCATCTTTCCCTTCTCAAATCGGTTGACTAGTTATGCTCCCCACATGAAGATAATCATGAATTATTTCACATGCGAGTGAAGATTTTCCTAATTCTATTCTTACCATGTCCGGTGGCTCATGCATTTCACAAGGGCCCAATTTTTAAATCTCCCCTTCTTCCTCCATAGAATTATTGAAAGAATGTCCTCCACTGTTCATAAAATACCTCCTTCTCAGCAGTCAGCTTGCCTTTTCCATCATTCCCTCATCAAGGTTGTCATTCTTCATCAGCTTGAGAAAAAGGGAATCTCTTGGGACACTTTCATTGCACATCCAGATTTCGCCACTGTTCCTTCATTCCATGCATCTCCTTCACCTTCCACTCACCATCCTTCACCTTCTTCAAGTAAGCCCATTCCCAAGAAGCTCAATCTTCCCATGATTGAACAAGAAGAAGAGCATGATGAGGAAGAAGATCATGATGAAGATGAGTAGCAACATGAGGATGAATAGAAGCAACATGATGAACAACAGCAATGGGGAAGAAGAGCATGATGAAGAAGGGCAGCAAAGTGAAAAAGAGCACAGTGAGGAAGGGAAGCAAGGTGAAGAAGAGCACAGCGAGGAAAGGCAGCATAGTGAAGAAAAACACAGTGATGATATGCAGCACAGTGATGAAGAACAGCACCATGAAAAAGAGAAAAACAGTGACGAGAGAAATGATGAGGAAGTTGAACAGTTTGACGAGGATATTGGTAGCTCTCATAGTATCAAAAAAGATGAAGATGAAGCCAAAAACATTAAAGAGACAGAGCCTCAAAATCCTAAATACAGCAAAGACAAGAGTAAAGAGGGCAGCCCTCAAAAAGACATGTAAGAGGACAGTCAAAGCATTCATGAAGAAACTCAAAAAAGTGGCAAGGATGATGAGGAAAGTAACAAGGTCAAAGAGCCAATAGAGCATGTGCTAGCTGTCTCTCCTAGGCAAGGGGCCATGCTTTCTTCTCCAAAAGTGGCCAAGCCTTGAACATCAAGGAAAAGGGTGCCTCAAACTATAACTCCAAATGTTACTAGGGCCCTCCGAAGCAAGGGGAAATTGCCCAAGCATCCCATTGTCGAATTACCCAAGAGGAGGAAGACCAAGAAGGCCACCCAAAGCAAGGGAAAGGAGAAAGAAGAAAGAAGCCATGAGAAGGAGAGGGACTTTGACATAATCCAGATCCAAAGTGATGATAGCGACAATGAGGCCCGAATCCTAGAGACTCTCTTGATCAATAGAGAAAAACAAATTGATTCTTTGAGGGCATATCTATAGAGGTCTAAAAACTTCAATCACTTTTTGCAAACACAAAATAAACAGATGAGTGTCCACATGGCAGTATAAGAGACATGGGACATCAACTATAAAAAGGAGGCCTCCAAGGCGCAAGTTAAATTGGAAGAACTCACGGGCAAGTTCAAAGATAGCAAAGATGAATATTAGCCAAGGAGAAAGAGGCCAAGGACCATGGGACTCAGAAGACCCCTTGAGAAACAAAAGGAGGAAGAAGCTGCCCTTTTCCAATCTTTTCCTCTCACTACTTTTTTCACCCAAGAGATAGAAAAAAATCAAGAAGCATGGCCCGAGAGGGTGATTGATCACTTGGAAAAGAAGTTGGAAAAGGTCAGTAGAGATTTGGACCTTCAAAGGAGGATGACCCGGTACTATAAGAAGCTCAATCAGTTCACCCAACAGAAATTGAAGGCCACACAAGAAAAAACTCAAGGAAGCTCAAAGGAGGCGCTTGGCACCAAAAATGAAGAAAGACACCTCAAAGCTCCAAATTTTGGCCTCAGATTCTCAGCATGTTTCTGAAAATCCTTGAGGGTCATGCTCGCCAAAATTGGGCGAAATTCAACAATTTTTGGTTTTTTGTCATTTTTGGGCTTTTGGCTAAAAATCATGGGCATCGCCATTTCTATTTGGGACATCGTCAAAAGATGAAAACGGTATCATAGGATGCCTTAATTTTAGGGGCATCTACTCAATGATTTTCAGATCAATTGAAGATGATTTTCTCCCCCAAAATGGCGAAAAACACTCACTTTTTCCACACTCTGCCCCGTTTATCAGCAAAGTCTATTTTTTGGGTTTTTACACACAGGTCAGATTTTGACAGAATTATAGTGATTATCTTGGAGAAAAATAAGAATTTTTAGAAAATAAACATTTATATCTTTCTAAAAAGCCATCACAAGCCTCATTTTGACATCAGGAAGGCATCCAAACGTTTCCCGCAAGACAAAAGACTTTCTGCTGATATATTTCTTAAGTATTTTTGTGAAAAATGTACTTTTCTAAAGTGACTTTTCCTCATGTGCGTTTAGCTATTTTTGGGCATGGTTAGTTAGGAAAAGTCAATTTATTTTCCTTTTTTAGCATTTTTGAGATATTTTATTAGATATTTTGTGCCTTGGGCTTTGCAAAGCCTCAAGGACAAAATCAGATATTTTTGATGGGCCAATGAGATTGCAAGTTGCACTAGGAGGTTTTCCCTCATCTTGGCCTATATATTCCAAGAGACTTCATTGTAAATAAGGCTGAACTTGATGATATAGAGCAATATATGGTTATACAAGCTTGGAATAAATACTTGTCTCATGCATTGGATAGTTTCTTGAATGTTTTGGATGATGAAAGAGGATTGTTGTTGGATTCCTTGACTTGGTAAAATGGTATAGTGTCCCTCTCTATTATGTTTTCTTTGTTTTCATTCATATTTCATGCTCTTTATTGCTATAAGATAGTAGAGAATAGATTTAAGACATGCCCTTGGAGCCACCTCAGATTTCCTGTTTCTTTATAGCTTCTATGTTTTCTTCCTTCTTAGTCATATCAAAGAATCCTTGATTTCTCTTTGATAACTGAAGAAATTGTTTGCTTGTTTCATTTATGGTTTTATGCATGCTAAGTATGATTCATGGTATGCCCTACTTACTCATGGCTAGTCATAGCTCCACCTCTGAAACCTTTCTTTGATTGTTTGATTGTCTTAGTTGAACCAAGGAGGTCTTGTACTGATCTTGCCCTTTGCCTAAAACTATGCAATTTTGCTTCAAAGTGCCCAATAGCTTGAAATACTATGCTTAGGTGTTTCCTCATAGTGATTTGAGTTGTTTTTTTGTCTTAATTGTATTTCCCCAAAGTCTGATAGCAATTTCCTAAAGTTAGAGAGTCATATATCTCTATGTATTGCTTGAATGTTTATTTCTATGCATTGATCAGTTTATAGTTACATTTCTCATGATTAATGGTTAGCCCTACCATGTTTATGTCAGCTATTGAACTATTTATGTTGGAAATCCTTTGTTCCTCACAAATTTAGTGTCCATCCCACTCCATTTTACCTCGATCAAATTGGCCCTTCAACAACCTTGTATCACCATCTGAAAGCTTTCTTGACCTTTTCGACCCCATAGCCCAGTTGATCTGACATATTTTTACCTATCTTAGTCTTTGATCAGTTCATCCCTCACAAACCTAAAAACAAAACCAAAAACCTACTTCATAACTGGCCTAAAATCATAAACACAAGAAGCAAAGCACACATATATCCCTTACACAAATAGAGAGAACCCTCTCTGAGTCCAAGAAGGCTAGGTCCTTGGGCTCCAAATATTGGTTTGATGTTACCCTATCACTTGGCTTGCCAATCAGCCAAATCACGGGATCCTAACATAATGGCGATCACGGTGGGACTCTAAGTGATAAACAAACTTATATTACCTAAACATTTCAGCAGCCTTAGGAATACTATCTGATTAAATTATCCCACCGCTCACTAACATAATGGCGCTCACGGTGGGACTATGAGTGATAAACAAACTTAGATTCCCTAAACATTTTAGTAGCCTTAAGAATACTATCTGATTGACTTATCCCACCGCTCACTAACATAATGGAAATCATGGTGGGACTTTGAGTGATAAACAAACTTATATTCCCTAAACATTTCAGCAGCCTTAGGAATACTATCTGATTGACTTATCCCACCACTCACTAACATAATGGCAATCAAGGTGGGACTCTGAGTGATAAAAAAACTTAGATTCCCTAAAAAATTCAACAGCCTTAAGAATACTATCTGATTGACTTATCCCATCTCTCACTAACATACCATCTCTCACTAACATAATGGTGATCACGGTGGGACCTTCCAAGTTAGTGACAATATAAGTACTCCTTAGTAACTCTCGAAGTCTCAATCAAACTTAGAAAACTTAAGTGTTGTTTGAAGAGTAGAAGCTAGCTCTTTCACCATCTTAACAAAATGATGATTCAGTTATAGGAAACTCTTCCAAACCTCATAAGCTACACAAAAACTCAGAAAACCCCAAAACATTCCCAGATTGGCTTTTCCCTAGTTATTGGTGGTGGACCAAAGCTACATCTTTACAAAAACAACCAAGTTCCACCTGGCAACTCCACTAGCCTCCAGTAGGCCTAAAAAACTCCATAAAAAACAAAAAAATTCATAAACCATACCTTTCTGTTGACTCATCCTTTCCAAAACTTAAAACTTATGGTGCAAACTCTGTAATCAGTGACAAACTAAGTATAACTTAGCGATTCAGAAGACTTCACCTAAACAGAGGGGATAAACAGAAATAATCTTGCAAATAGAACCATTAGCTTATCCAAACAGCCTATCAAACTGTTGCAACCAAGTGAATCACTCTTCCTTGCAAGTCTTCATCTCAAAGTTTGCTAGAAAATTTTTTCCCAAAGCATCTTTGATAGTTTTTTTGGTGGACCATATTTCTCAAAGAAATCCACCTGGCGACTCCACTAGCCCTCAGTTTTTTTTTTACCATACTTCACATTAGAAAAACCCCTAGAGAGGCCATCCATCTGAAACAATCACAAATACCATCCTCTCTACACTCTGATTTCCAAATCTAGCTTCACAAAGAATCTATACCAGATCTCATCCTAACCCACATCTCCCTATCATAGTAGATGACCCAAAGAAGATTCTGTGGCAAGCTTCCGAAACTGGAAATTTTTCTACCGATAGGTCCATCCGTAAAGCAAGATCAGTACCTAAACACCTCACATCCTTCCAGGATTCCCCATTTGACTTAAAATTAGGAAAAACCCTTTTTAGAAGCAAGTCACAAAGTAAGGTAAACTTTGATGATCTTGAGCCCCTAGATCTGCCACAGAGTCCTAGTAGAGAAGCCTTGCCTACTACACCTCCCGAATTTTAGCTTCTCCATCACTTTGGCTCCTACCACCCCAGATCTTCTCAAAATCAGATCACTAGCCCAAGTACATCCACCACACCCATCCAAAACACTACTGTTCAAATCACCTCAGCTCATCCTACAAGCCCTCATTTTGTACATCATCCATTAGCTCCCTCCATGGTAGCTTGGTATGCACCTTTGGTGTTGCCACACCCTTTGGCTCCTTTAAAAAATGACTATCAATCCAAAATCCCGCACTTTACCGAAGTTGAGGCTACTACCACTCAAAAACATGTAGATAGAATTAGCGATGCCTTTGAATACATGGAAATAGAAGACGAGACCATCAGAATGAGGATGTTCGCCCAAAGCCTGGGCAGAGAACCCAAAAAATGGTTTAAGAGATTAAATCCAAACAGCATCCACGATCTCCTAGAACTCTACCAAACCTTCATAAATAAGTGGGAAATCAGAAAGAACCCCATTCAAATCCTGTCGGAATATAACAATCTAAAACGGGAAAATGGGGAAAGTGTCCAAGAAAACTGCACTAGGTTCAACAGTGTGTATAACGCCCTCCCACCTCACTTCAAACCTCCACTTGGCTCATCCTTAGCAAAGTTCCCTGAAGGCTTCGACCCAGACATGAATTATCAACTAAGAGACAAGGACCCCCCTACCTTAGAGGAAATGCAAAAAGTGGCCATAAGTACAGAAGCCAACTTAGCAGAAAAAAGAGCTAGGACCATATTAGAAAGGAAAGTCACATACCGGGATAAGGTCTCCCCTTCATCCCCTTCCTTAGATCCTATAATAGATGACTTGGTTAGATCCACAGCAAAAACGTGGGAAAAGTTGAATGAAAATACACCTCTTAGGGGCAACCAGCCAAACCCTCCAAACAGAAACCGGAACCAAAAATTTAGGAGAGAACAACCTCAAAACAAACCAAGGGAAAATGACCAACAAATTAGGCCACCCTTTAATGAAAATTATGTTGATGATGATGAGAGGGATACATAACCCATTGATGAAAATCATTTGAACCTTATAGGTTCCGATAATGAGAGTGAGGTTTACCTCACAGAAGAAGAACAAGCTTTCTTCTCTCCGAATCAAAATAAAACCAACTATGAAGATCCCGAAGATCCTGCCCTATATTTTCAAAATTCCATAATAGAAGCTCATAGGCAGTATGACCTTAGAAGCAGAAGAAACTAAGACAACTCCAAGAAAGGTAGCTCGGACACTGCTAAAACCCCTGATACCATCCTTAAAAAGGCAGTGGATAGCAACAAAATCGTGGTCAATAAAACTGACCAAAACAAAGATAAAGCTATTCAGACAAGTCTTGGCTCAGATTCTCCTAGTACCTCCACCAAGATTCCCGAGATGGTTGTGTCAAACAAAATCCCAAACCAAAGTCAGCAAATTAAGAACATAGAGGAAATCATGGCTAAAAAAACTGAAGAAAACCTATCTAAACTACAAGCACCCTTCAGTTTTGAGGGAGAAATCGCCAAAATAAATATTACCATGCCTCTCACTAAACTTATCACCCAAAGCTCTTATAAATCCAAAGTGTTAAAGGTCCTGAATATAGGAAATGATGCAAACACCCTTAATCTAGCTGATGACACTCCTGAAGTGTTGTTTGGTCTAAAAATAGAAGGGAAATTTCAAGAAGGAACCACTCTTCCCTTTTACATCAATTTGAATATCCATGACCAAATCCTACACAATGCCATGCTAGACTATGGGGCCTCCCATAATCTCATACCAAAGGTTGTGATGGAAATATTAGGCCTAGAAATAACAAGACCATATAAAGACTTATATTCATTTGATTCAAGTAGAGTCAAATGTCTAGGCTTAATCAAAGATCTTTGTTTCAGTTTGCCCCAAATACCTGCAAAACACCTGATCATGGACATAGTGGTAGCAGACATTCCCCCCAAGTACAGAATGCTTTTATCCAGAACTTGGGGAGCTAAGCTTTAGGGAAATATTCAACTTGATATGTCCTACGCCACTATTCTTGTGTTTAACCAAACTATAATACTCTATTGGGAATCACATATGAAATATATGGTCAGTAGTCAAGAAAGGCCAGATAACATCCCGATGTAGTCCTTGCATTCTGATCTGAACTCTTTCATTTTACACACTGATGAGGACATTGAAGAACAGTTAGAAGGATTTGAAACAAACTTAGACCCACCACATCAGTTGCCCCAAGTTATCTATGATGAACTAGACACTCAAAATTATCATGACCATGAGAAGCTATGTCTTGAGGAAAGAGAGTTTGTCCCTTTTGAAACAGAGATAGAGCAAGAAGCACAAATCATTATGTACCATCAAGCAAATTGCTCAAACCTTAGGCAAACATCAGCAGTAACATCAGGAAACTTTTTCAGAACAGAGGCATTAGAAGACTTGCATATCACAAATCTCTTTGGAAATCAGGGGCAGGGAAGCTTAATGTTCTTACCATACCTTAAGGATTTACCATCACATAACTCTACCCCTTCAAGTGAAACCTTGACTGTAGCTATAACAGCTCCAAATCCAAGAAAAATGTCTAAAAAAATTCTTATGAAAGGATATGATAACTGCAGTCCAAGTATACATGAGTTGTTTGAACCAGCTAGCATTCAGCCACTCCACCAAAGACTTAGAACTGCTAGAATTTGCAATCTTGTTCAAAATACTACTTCATGTAGGGAAAACAGTGAGAAGCACTAGGCCACTGCCATCACTCCAAGAAACAACTTCAACAATAGAAAATACAAAAATATTGACCAAACAATAGTAGTCAAATATAAAACAGCTGGTCATAGGATCTGTTTTGATTTTAGAAATACTAACACACACCCTTGCGACAGAAACTACATCCTTCCTGCCCAAGCCCATGATAGACAAATGATAAATGATTTTAATCATGTGTCTTTGCAAAATGATGTTTCAGGATATCACCAAATGATTCCTTTGCAAAGCAAACAACACAAAGAATTTTTCAAGTATGCTGGAAGTAGTTCCATTTTCAAACCCAGAATTGCAAAACCACCGGACACCAAAAAAATGATCCTAAAAGCAATGTTTCCAGTTTTGAATTTCTGCATTCTGATGTACCTTGATGATGTCATCATATACTTTAAAAATGACAAAGAATATCTGCATTATTTGAAAAAGATGTACAACAAAAGAAGGAGTGGGAATCAGAGGTATAAAGAGGTACAGCGGGAAGATACGGGGTTGTTTAGAGATTCATGCATGAATCCTTATGTCATGCTTGAAAGAGAAAATTTTTCAAATTTTTCTTTTCAAGAGCTGAGTGGACCAAGGGTGGTAGGAGATCCTTATGAAGATAAGATGCTTAAGTTTCACCATTTCCAAGATTTTTGAGTTAAAACATTTTCAATCATTGTATATACCATTATTCGAAAAATAAATCAAAAAACAAAAAATTCAAAAACAATGGAAAAATAGAAAAAGAGGGCAGTTTGAGAAATAGAAAGAAAGCCCCATGTTCAAAAAATAGTCATTATGAAAGCGTGCAAGTCTAAATGCCGCTACTAGTGCTCAAAATGTCTTATTCAGTTATCTAGCCTAATCATATCTAAACATGTTTTAAATTTATTTGCTGATAAGTTAGTGAGAGGAAAGATAGTCAACATTGTGTAAGCTTGACTTATCAAAGAAAATAGATTAGAAAAAGATACTGGTTCCACACGCTCAAAACAGAACCAAAGAGGAAAGCAGGGATGAAAAACAAACTGTGTATCCTAGCCCTGATTTTCTAGATTTCATTTTATGCAAAATAATATTTGTGCGCATCTTGTCTTTCATGCCACAAGTATATGACAAATCAGACTATCTAATCCTGATTTGGTCATTTTTCAATTTCATGTTTTAGATTAGAGAATAAAATCCTATCAAACAACTTAACCTTGACAGTCGATCCAGTATAGGTAGAGAAACAAAGGAGTTCATCAGCTTAATCTGAACTCCTGGTGGATATAAGTGTAGAATTAGACAGTGTCATTTTTCAAAAATATTATGTCAAAGGGTTGCTAGTCCAAATGCACCCGAAAGAAGAAAAAATGTTAGGAAATATAGTGGGGTAGGTAGAAATGACTTTGATGCTAATCATGTTGTCAATTTTCAAAAATAGCATCAAGGAAGAAAGAAATTTGCACCAATGGATAAAGGCACTGGTCTTCAAAGAACCGAGATCTAAAATTCTGGACACCTCCTGAAAAGGAGCTGCCCTCTCCAAATGGAGCCACTGTTAGTCATCGGTATTTTTCACTTGTTGATGATGACTAGTTGTTAAAGCCAAGTTTTCTAGCAGCTGATCTCCAATTTGTCAAATTTGTAAGCTAGAAAACACCCCTAAACATTTTTCCCTCCTACCTTTTCAATCAGCCTATGATGAGAAAAAACCTAATTATCAAGCCCTATCTAGTCTCAGTCATACAAACTTGTCCATCAACTGTCATAAGCTAAAACCATCTGCTGTCATTCACCCTCATCCCCAGCTCATTCATTAACCAACTGATTGATAAGAAGGTCAGCTACCCTACCTCTGGTCATATCTCATCTTGGGATCTGATCATACCAAAGAGAATACTCCAAATCTGTCAAAAATCTCCCCTAAGTTAGGTAGTGGCGCTTTAGGAAATCCTCCCTTGGCAAACTATCCTAAGCCAAAAGAACCTCTGTCTAACACCAACCAGTCATAGATGGTCTTCCTATTCCGGAAAAAAAGTGTGATACACCCTTAGGTCGCGCCACTAAAATGTCTTGATGTCTTAGCAGTGCATATGCCAAAAGCCAAACTGATATTAGGTGGATTTACAGTGTTTCAATGTCTTTTACAAAGCCAAAAGGTACCAGTGTTCTAGAAGACATTATTAAACTAAACATGAGAAGACAACAGCTTCTCATGTTGTTTTGTGCCTGGGATGCAAGTACTAGATAGAGAGTAAATTCAATGAGCTTTTGCAAACACAGTCAAAAGAGATAGGCATTACAAGGGAAGAGGACACAGTTTGGGAAAAAGGTGAAATATCATGACTGTGTTAATCTCCTTCATTAAAGAGCAGATGGCCAGAAAGGCATGTTGTGGCCTCCTTCATGTACAAGCAGAGGACCAACATGTATTTAAATTATTTCAGGGCTATTGCAGACCTCTTTCACAAAGAAATAAAGCACCAACTCCTCAAAAAAATTTACACAGTAAATCAACTCATTCATAAGGCCAAAGGTGTGATAAAAGCAGTGTTTCAATTTTAGTCAAAAAAATATCCCCATCGAATGAAAGAGAGAGTTTTTAGAAGACACATGACATTTATCAAACATAGGCCTCCTTCATAAATAAGTGGAGGGCCCACCATTGTTTGAAGATGATGAGCATTTATTTCAGTGTGGTAGGGATTTCAAAAAGGACTGTTGTAAAAATGGTAAAGTGAGTGAAGTTTCACTATTTTTAAACCTCATTCACTGAGAAACAATGGTTACTACAAATGAAAATTCCTTGTGTTGAAAACCTCTTCTACATAGAAATCATACAATGGCATAAGGGTGCTGAAGGTCTCTATTTCTTATGTTTTCAAAGGATTTCCTCCAAAAGATACAAGGTCACATTTTCGTAGAGGGCATTGCTATCTATCCAAGTGCCTTTCCCAACACATAGACAAAGAACACTTTCATGATCAAAACCATGCTTCTTACCTAAAAATTCAAAGGATACACAGTTCTTAGAGAGACAGATGTCATAAGAAAAGTCACCTAGGGAAAGAGCAGTTAATTTGTCAACTTGAAGATGGCCTCCCTCACAAAAGGCAAAGGGTCAGTTCTCTTAAGGCTTTCACCATGAAAATTAGCTCATACAAATGGTTAAAGAGATATTCAAACAAGTTTCATATTTATATCAAAGAACCCTCATCGGTGGATAAGGATAAAGGTCTCATTATGAGTCTGAAGGGTTGTTTTGAAGAAGTTGCAAATGTGTTAGAATCCTCTATAAACAATAGTCCAAGTATTAGTTTTAACACTCCTTCCACTTCCTATAAATAGTATTTTTATGAATAAGTTTTCAAAGGTCAGAAACATCCTTGTGTTAATGAAGTCCTCTTCAGATAAAGGATCTTTTATAAAAGCTTCAGAGAAATACAGCTCAAGAAATGGTGAGACAGTGGTTAAAAGACTACTCGAATTACAAATACACTTATTCAAAAGGAATTTTTTGTTTTAAAAGAGCGAAGAGGTGTTCAAAATGATAAAGACAATGATTTATGTTTTTTAAGACAAAAAGGCCTTTTTAGCATCCAAACCCTTACAAAGGAAATGCAAACACATCTGAGCTCTTTCAAAATTTCAAAGGCAAAGGAGACTGTTTAAAGGCTCCATGAGAAATTTCAAACCACAAACAAGTGTCCATTAGCTGCTTGTTGGGGAAACTTAGTTTTCGGGCAAACTTTCCAAGATTTTCAGGGCTCCAGGCCTGTGTGACACCCCTGTCGTTTTTCACAATGCACCTGTGAGCACATTTACACTGGGCTTCAACGGCTGTGCAACGCGCCTATAGGAGCGCGTGGCGGGCATGTGTGCACATTCATCCACTGCCGGAAGGCCGACCCAAGACCCCTCACTGCACGACGCTCTTTTCAGTGAACGTGCCGCTCCTCTTTAAACGTGAAAAATGCCTTCAAAGACTCTTTAGAGTTGCTCAAATCAATCAAACAAGGTTCGAAGCCATCTTCAAGGTATTTTCCATTACCCCTTGGTAGATTTAAAATTCTAAAGGGGGTATTGATACTGTGTTTTCCAATGAAGAAGCAATGGTGAAGAAGTTTGGATTTTTGGTCAAAATCAAAAAAATTTGTTGTTGTGGGTGTCAGGATCAATATAGTATTAGAGGAGGTTTTGTATCAGTCTTTAAAAGAGCCCTAATTGCCTTTCAAAAAGAGTGATAGAAAAGGAGTAGGGTTTTAATGCAAAGTGGTCTATGCCAAAACAGAGGGAGATTCCTCTTCAAACAAAAACCATAAACACACCTTGTTTAAGTCTTTTGCTTAAACGCAATGGTTAAAGGAGACAGG
>JAXQQM020077377.1:0-24851 GCA_034641835.2 Pinus albicaulis
AATAAAGTGTTTCTTTCCTAGTTGATTAACGTTATAACTTAAAGAGGGGGCCTGGGGGGTCCACATGAGTATGATGGGGAGGCACTGGGCCGACCCAAGGTGAACTCGCGCAGTCGAGGAGAGTAAGGACGTTGTGCTTAAGTTTGGAGGGAGTTTGCATTATAAAAGGAGGGATTTCACCCATTTGGTTATGCATGATTTATATTGATATTGATAGCTAGACTTCGTCTGCTTCAGCACGCCGGTTGTTTAGTCGGTCTGCAGCACTGTTTAGTGCACGAGTGTCTCCGGTCGGAGATCTCACCCTTAGCCTCGGGGGACTTCGAGTGCCTGCCCTGGTAAGGTTATTTCTGGTTTCACCCTTAGCTTCGGGGACTTCGAGTGCCCGCCCTAGTAAGGTTTGTCCCTCCAGTTTCATCTTTCGCCCGCAGCGCTTCGGTGGAGAACTCGGAGAGGAAGAAGCCTCATGGCCGCGTATCTAAGGTGAAAACGCCGGCTTTCAACAGGAGGAGGGACGGAAGCCTGTCCGGGAGGAAGGACGCCTGTCGCAGGGAAGGAAGGACGCACGGGCCCCGAAGTGAGGACGTCTGCTCAGCCAGAGATCCGGAAGCAAGAAGAGGACGCAGACCGGAGGGACAGGGACGGCATCCGGATTGGGAGGCCTCGATCCGAAGGTGATCTAGTTCTGAGCATATGGGACGCTGATCCATCTGGGAGGACGCTGATCTGATGAGCAGGGTCATGTGAGCAGGGCTTGACAGCGTTTTTGGCCTTGAGGAGCTGAGCTTTTCATTAGGAGGGTTTGGTGACCAGCACTACATCTGTTTCAGCGCTGTCACTAGCAGGGACAGCGTTTTCATTGGTGAGGGTTTGGAGTATTGATATCGACACCTTCCAAGCCTTCGCTCGTAGTTGGCACGTTAAATTACCGCCTTTCGTAGCAGCCTAGGACGCCCGTCCTTGTTGGAGCCATTATTTGTCCGAGAGGGTCTCCACTTGCCTGTGGCAAGGGTCTCCACTTGCCTAGGGCAAGGATAGGTGCACTTGCTCTGATTTATTGTCCTCCTCTCTATGTACTTTCTGATTAATAAAATGGCTCAGTTTCTGGTATTCCATGTGTTATGATTCAGTGATCTGGTTCAGTATTATATTTCCTATATCTGTAGTGGTGTATTTCTGTTTATTACTGGTTAGTCCCCTTGGGGATATTACAAAGGCAGCTAAACCCACATTCTCTCCCTTCAACGCATATAAAAATGCATGGTCCATTTAAAAACCAAAATTAATGCCCATATTGGCAAACTCTGCGGAAGCTTTCTTTCAATCAATGGTCAAAACCTTATTATAAAATCCACCTTTACAATTTCATATGTGGAAGCTAACTTTCTAGACCTATGGTTAAGACCATAGAAATAACCCACTTTATGAAATTGAATCAAAATTTCAAACTTTGGTTATAAACCATTTTCCCAACATCACATATATGTTGCCCTTTCATACAAAGGTTCAACTTTGTAATAACCCGAAGTATCAAATTTGGCCAACACTTTAAGTTTCATTGGATTTAATATTCGGATTTGGTTAAACAAGTACCTAAGATAAATATTTAATAACCTTTGGAACCCACCTTTTCCAACCATTAAATGTGCTTTCCAGTTCCGATGTCAATAAACATTAGGACGCATTCAGCCCCACACTCCATTAATGTATATTCGTTCACCATATGTTCGGGCCATAACATACCATTTCACTATAGTTCAAACTACGCAATCATTTCATTCATTAAACCTTAAATGTATCAACACACATATATACTCGATCCACACTTTGGTTAAATCCCAATGTCAACATATTTAAATGTTTGGTCCCACAACAACCCTAACTTACCTCTTCGCTCGTTTAAATCTTGCACAACTTCATGATGAGAACGTCGTCCGATTCTTTGATCGGCTCAATCCTACGGATATCGTGCTCATTTAACCCCTGAACCTTATCACTCCATATCCACGCGAAATGGGTTGTATTACAAAACTGCCCATACTACGTGTCAACCATTTAACACTATCATGTTCAAAACTGAATAAACCACTTACCATTCACGAGCTGCGTGAAGACCATTGGTTTGGTTTTAAATCTGCCTTCACTGTTCATCGCATGGTTCTGCCATATTTTAACTCATGGTTCCGCTCTTACAGTTTGTTCAACAAACCATTGATTCTTCATCTGAAGATATGCTCAACCGCATTAACATTCAATCCTCTCTGGCCTTCATTCGAACACTGTTCACTGTGTTGGATATTCACAGTTCCGCTCCAATTCTTTGATACGAGATCTCTGACCTTATCTATCCTTCGACTCTATTCCACTGTGGTTTAATCCATTGATTATAAATACAGTAAATCTGCAACTATAACTTCGAAAACCCCAGATTTTCTCTTCATTGTGCATACACGACAGGTGTGTAATCAAACTCTCTCCTTGAATATTGTATACGGAAACAACATTTGTGCCCTTGTGCTATAGAAATTTACATTAATAAGGAGGATCGTGTTGTGACATAGATCCATTCTGTGATCGATTCATGCAGTTCACACAATTATATAATCTCAATTAAGGACACAATCTCTCAAACATGTAGTGAATACCTAATGACAGAATTCCTCTGTTCCCATCAATTCATTTGTACACAATATGCACTAGAAACAAAAATCAGAATTTGAGTTTATTTCTGTATTAAAACAAGTATTTACATAGGAATTTTCTTCCTCTCTGGCTTGATATTCTATCAGTGGCCTTCTTCCACTACTTTCGCCCAAAGGCTTACAATCAAAACCCTACTTCCTGTTCTACCTTGAAGTCTATAAAATCTATTTTTTTAATGCCTTTGAGGCTTACATTCTATACAAAAGGTCTGAAACTATTTTTTTGGTTTTAGTTCCTGCATTTTCTCAACAATATCCTAAAATCACTATTTAATCCCTAAGGATCCTCTTTCATCCCAAAAATAATGAAACAAACTCTAATTTAGGATTTATAGTTAGTTCCTAAATCTTTCAATCTCTATGCACTTCTCATGTTCTCCAACATTTGAGAACATTTACAAAGTTCCTCACAATATTTAATTAATTTTCATTAAAAATCACTCAAATCCTTACATAAGAAATCAACTCCCTTGAAAACACAAACCCCTAAGTTTTATTAAATTACAAGGAATTTCTGTTAGCCTAATGCCCCTGCATCAGCCAATGCCCCCGCATCAAACTCCCAAGGTCAAAATAATCATGATCTCCCGATCATGTGCTTTTAAATTCTTTGCCCCCCTGATCCCATACTAATTTTGTCAAGCCCATAAGCCAAATTATCTTCTCGTTGCACTTCTCCAGTTTCCATACTTTATTCGCAACTTGCCACCGCTTATGCTTTCACATTATGTTCGCCTTTCTTTTTGCTGAAATTTTTTCTTTTCTTGCTACACGTTCTTCTTTTTGAAACACCTTCATCATCAATCTTCTCGATGCTTTCAATTTCTCTATCCGCAATATCTTCGTCCGGATATTACTTCCTCGCCTTTTATTGTCGCTTTTCACTTCGTTACTTGTTCCCGTTATTGCCGCCAATACTTACCTTTGTTGTTGTCGTTTCGTAGATGTTATCAACATTGTTGTTGTTGTCGTCACATCGCCTTGTAAGTGTTGTCGCCAACATTGATGTCGCTGCCTCCCAAACTTCCTAAATATCTCTTAAGATATCTCCCTCTGCAACAATTTTATTTTGTTCATCACCTACAAATTTATCTTTAAAAAATAAATTATCATTTTATTTTCTACTGCAGTAACATACTCATTCAGTCTTCTTTGTATACTAGTAAGCATAATCAATTTTAACAAAATAGTATCTGCTCCTGCCTCTTTTATAACTTCATAAATTTTCACTTTATTGTCTACAATTCCTTTCTCTTGTTCAAATGTTTCTATCAAACATTTCAGCCATTTCCTTTGTACTTTTTTTCTCTCAAACACATCAACAATATGCTGCAATTCAGTTTCAATAGCTCCTTCTTCTTCTTCTTTGACAATCTTCAGTAATTTTCCATCACCTCCTTGACTGATTTTGGAAATCAAATCAACTTCTTCAAACATTGTATCTTCATCCTTTATCAGAATATAATTCTGATTCTTCATCACTGTGTTAGTTCTAAACATCTGTCCCACAGTCTTCTCTTGACTAATCAGACAAGCCAGCTCCTACTTATCATCAACAGTAACAAGTTCCTTCATGATTGTTTCACCTTCCTTGGAATTTATGAATTCCTTCTCCTGCAACAACTCATCTTCATTCAAGACAACTCCAAGAGATGGATTGTTTTCTGCATAACCTATAAACACAATCAAATTGTCAATTTCAAAATTACAAGACCCAATGGTCTCAATTGATGATCTAGTCACCAAATCTTCTTTTTGTAGTTGTAAGTCTCTTTCAAGACTCAAAAAATATTCATTGTCTTTCTTCTCATCTTCTAAATTCAACTCCATTGTGCCAATCACCATAATAGAATGATGATCCTCCACTATGTTTTCAGCTAACATAGTTTCCTTCTCATTAAATTTTTTGACATTTTCCATTTGTTGTCATTCTTTTCCTGCATAATTAACACATGAACTATCATCATTAAAAATACAAGGTTTCAATGTCTCTTCCTCCTCTAACAACATATCAGTATGCTGCTTTGAGTTTTCTTCCAAATCCTTTGTCAACACATCAGTATGCTGATTTACATTCTCCATGAGATTGTCAACTAGTCGCTCCTTCTTTCCATCATATGTTTCATGAATGTTTCCTAGCATTGGCTCAGAATAATGAACTTATTTCTCTGAAATTTCATTTTGACTTTCATTCATGAAAATTTTCTTGTCTTGCTTCTTCAACAATTTATCCTATGTATAGATCCTCTGTTTTTCCAATTCTCTTCTCTGAAGATCTAATTTTCTATATAATTCAACAATTTCAATTGGAATAGAATTTGGAAACTTTACAAAACTTTCCATACCTTCATTTTCTCTTGACCAATCATCAGATGAACCTTCTTCTGTTTCAATATTCTGGTGAATATTCTCATGAGACCCTTCTATCTTCATGTCTTCCTGAGATCTTGCTATCTCAGCAGTGATCTGAGCAGATTTCAGATTTAACTTCTTCTCCTTAAAAAACCCTAAATCTTGTTCATCATCCTGTAATGTACCTGAAATCATACACAACTCATTAGTTTTAAAAACAAAAGACTTTTCAGTCTCGTTTGCTTCTTCAAGCATTTCTCCTTGAACATATTTGCATGTGGAATCTTTAAATTCCATCTTTGACTCAAAAAATCTGAGTTCTTCCTTCCATAAGGAAATCTCTTTCTGCCTCCACATCATTTTCAATGGTTGAAAAATTAATATCTTTCCCTTCAGTGGAAATATCCATCCTCCTCTCTAGTTTTCCTCTTCTTGCGGCCATTCCTTTAGTACCTCCAGTTGTACTTTCATCACTGAAATTTCCCTTTCTCTATCCTTTATCTTATCTCTGTGGCATTCTTTAGAACCTCTTCTCTGATCCTCCATGATAATATTCATGAGCTCCTCACTCACCATGAGTTTCACTAAGCCTCTGCAGCAACAAGCTCTCCCTGCTGCCACTTACCTCACCAATCCCCTCACTGGATTTGGTCTTTTGGCAAGCACTGGTTCTCTATCTCTAGGACCTCTTTGAGCACTCTCCTCTAGTCTCTATAGACTTATATCCTTAACTCACCTTCTATTGAGAACACTTCATTTGTTCTCCTTATCCAACCTTTAGCTAGAATATCAAGTTCACTGCCATCATCATCAAAATCTTTGTCTTTATCATATCTGCAACCACAATTCTGCAATCACAATTTCAAATCAGATTAAAATTGTCTTACCTTCAATATCTCTGCATGATCTTGTTCTCTTCATTCATCTGTAATTTGAATGTACTACCCTCATTCATTCCTCCAAATTTCTATTCACTTCATTTGTGTATCTACTACTTATCAGATTTAGAATCTAATCTCCTTCCATTTCCTCATCACACATGCATTCAGGTTTAATTAAAAAAAAATCTTTAATTCTCAACAAAGCCTTTCCTGCTTTGATATCACTTGATAGCAGCCCAAGCTACTAAACCCACATTCTCTCTCTATGATGCATATAGAAATGCATGGTCCATTTGAAACCCAAAATTAATGCCCATATTGGCAAACTCTGCGGAAGCTTTCTTTCAATCAATGGTCAAAACCTTATTATAAAATCCACCTTTACAATTTCATATGTGGAAGCTAACTTTCTAGACCTATGGTTAAGACCATAGAAATAACCCACTTTATGAAATTGAATCAAAATTTCAAACTTTGGTTATAAACCATTTTCCCAACATCACATATATGTTGCCCTTTCATACAAAGGTTCAACTTTGTAATAACCCGAAGTATCAAATTTGGCCAACACTTTAAGTTTCATTGGATTTAATATTCGGATTTGGTTAAACAAGTACCTAAGATAAATATTTAATAACCTTTGGAACCCACCTTTTCCAACCATTAAATGTGCTTTCCAGTTCCGATGTCAATAAACATTAGGACGCATTCAGCCCCACACTCCATTAATGTATATTCGTTCACCATATGTTCGGGCCATAACATACCATTTCACTATAGTTCAAACTACGCAATCATTTCATTCATTAAACCTTAAATGTATCAACACACATATATACTCGATCCACACTTTGGTTAAATCCCAATGTCAACATATTTAAATGTTTGGTCCCACAACAACCCTAACTTACCTCTTCGCTCGTTTAAATCTTGCACAACTTCATGATGAGAACGTCGTCCGATTCTTTGATCGGCTCAATCCTACGGATATCGTGCTCATTTAACCCCTGAACCTTATCACTCCATATCCACGCGAAATGGGTTGTATTACAAAACTGCCCATACTACGTGTCAACCATTTAACACTATCATGTTCAAAACTGAATAAACCACTTACCATTCACGAGCTGCGTGAAGACCATTGGTTTGGTTTTAAATCTGCCTTCACTGTTCATCGCATGGTTCTGCCATATTTTAACTCATGGTTCCGCTCTTACAGTTTGTTCAACAAACCATTGATTCTTCATCTGAAGATATGCTCAACCGCATTAACATTCAATCCTCTCTGGCCTTCATTCGAACACTGTTCACTGTGTTGGATATTCACAGTTCCGCTCCAATTCTTTGATACGAGATCTCTGACCTTATCTATCCTTCGACTCTATTCCACTGTGGTTTAATCCATTGATTATAAATACAGTAAATCTGCAACTATAACTTCGAAAACCCCAGATTTTCTCTTCATTGTGCATACACGACAGGTGTGTAATCAAACTCTCTCCTTGAATATTGTATACGGAAACAACATTTGTGCCCTTGTGCTATAGAAATTTACATTAATAAGGAGGATCGTGTTGTGACATAGATCCATTCTGTGATCGATTCATGCAGTTCACACAATTATATAATCTCAATTAAGGACACAATCTCTCAAACATGTAGTGAATACCTAATGACAGAATTCCTCTGTTCCCATCAATTCATTTGTACACAATATGCACTAGAAACAAAAATCAGAATTTGAGTTTATTTCTGTATTAAAACAAGTATTTACATAGGAATTTTCTTCCTCTCTGGCTTGATATTCTATCAGTGGCCTTCTTCCACTACTTTCGCCCAAAGGCTTACAATCAAAACCCTACTTCCTGTTCTACCTTGAAGTCTATAAAATCTATTTTTTTAATGCCTTTGAGGCTTACATTCTATACAAAAGGTCTGAAACTATTTTTTTGGTTTTAGTTCCTGCATTTTCTCAACAATATCCTAAAATCACTATTTAATCCCTAAGGATCCTCTTTCATCCCAAAAATAATGAAACAAACTCTAATTTAGGATTTATAGTTAGTTCCTAAATCTTTCAATCTCTATGCACTTCTCATGTTCTCCAACATTTGAGAACATTTACAAAGTTCCTCACAATATTTAATTAATTTTCATTAAAAATCACTCAAATCCTTACATAAGAAATCAACTCCCTTGAAAACACAAACCCCTAAGTTTTATTAAATTACAAGGAATTTCTGTTAGCCTAATGCCCCCGAATTAGGAGAGAGGAAGAGTTCAACAGTCCGTACAGTAGCAAGAGGCTGCACGTTTTTCGAGCCAATAAGAGGTTGCACGATTTTCGAGGCAACAAGTCCATATAGCAACACAATTTTTGAGGCAGCAATCTGTACAGCAGCTTGAGGCATGGTTTTCAAGGAGCGGGACAACACAGAAATTGAGGTGAAGGTATAGCCAGCTAAAGGCACGGATTCCAAGGTGGTTGGGCATAGTTTTGAGGTAGCTAGCATGGATTTTGAGGAGGAAGCTTTGCTGTACTTTTTCGTACAGCTAAGTACTGGGCACGATTTCCAAGGCTATTAAATGCTGTAATAAATTTTTGTTTTGAACTTTTTGCTGTTTTGGCACGTTTTCCAAGGTGGAGGCAAGCACCGAAAACAAGATAAGTCTATACCTTGTTTGCTGGAATTTTTCCTGTACATTTCACTTCTCTGTAAAAGCATTTTCTAGAAATAAGAAGCTTTCGATGTGGTTTTCGCCAAGGGTTGTAGGGGGTTTTTCCCAGTAGAAGTTTACCAAAAAATCGTGTCAAAATTCCTTTTCGTCATATTTTATTTATTTTTCCCGAGTTTTTATATGGAAATTTAAGCATCGTGAAATTTCCAGAATTTGTGTTTTCAAAAAATATTTATTTTTTCAGCTTGTTGAATGTATGGCTATGGGAATGGGCATTTAACTTATGGGAGAAATAAGGAGAAATCCGGAAAATCGGGGTTGGAACAAAATTTCTACACAATCTCTGCATATGGCTGCCGATGGGCCGCATCCTCATCACCTAAGTCTATAGGGCTATGGGCCCGTGTCGGCATCCGAAGGATGATGCACAATCCATGCCTTTGCCTCGCGTAAGAAGACTCCTCCTCGCACCATCAAGGTCATCACCCTTGTGCTGAAATCTCTCACGCCGGTGCTATACTATGCCGTCCCTCTCAAGTTCTCGCGTCGCTACAACTTTGTGTTGAGTTTTGTGTATTTGGAGTAAGGATCACCTGTCCCCAGCTCCCAAACTTGGTGGGAGGGACTAGAGTACACTTGATCTACAAGACCTAGAAATGGATTTGGGAAATTTCATCTAGTTTAGGAGATATTAAATTAATTAATTATTTTAATGTATTTCCTAAGTTAAAACTTAGAGAACTTAAATAATTAAAGTGAATTTAATTAAACATGTGATGAAATTGTCTTAAGTCACACGGATCAAGCTTTCTTTTAATCTTAGCCATTGATTCAAGATCTGATCATGGTCGTTGATTTGTCAACGAGAAAAGTATAAAGGAAAGGCTTGGGGTCATTTGTAAAGATACACAGAGGCAGAGCACTGAAGCTAAGCTAAGATTCTAGGGTAGGATTTGCTAAGAATACTCGAAGTGTTTCAGGTAGCGGCCAGAGAGGAATTTAGGCCAAGGGGATGATCGATGCGGGGCCTAGAATACCCCAAGAGCGAGATCATCTCAGGGCAGTATGAGAGAAGGGAAGTTACCTGGATAAGGACAACGTGATTTTCAGCAGGAAACCCTCAGAGGGTTACGCAAAGACCCTAAGGGGCAGCATAGTGACTGCGTCACCCAGTCTAGGGTAACGCAGTCTCTTTCAGAGCAGTGCTAAGGGTTTGAGGGGCTTCAGAGGCTGGCACAGAGGCTTTCAGGGGCATCGCTGGGGTTTCTATGCCCTAATCTTGGCTGAGTTCTATAAATCCCGTTTGAGGGTGTGGATCAGTCATTATTTTGGCCCTAGATAAGCCAGGAGCTGTAGATATAGCGTTATCTCTGTCGAGTTTTCCAGATCTGGAACCTAGATTTGTGTATTCAGAAATATTCTTAATAATAGAACCCTCCAGCAACCAGAGACCGGTTTTCCCACCTTGGGTTTTTCCAAGGACTATTTGTCGAGAAATAATTGTGTCACTTTGTCAATGTGTGCATGTACTTATTCTAGATCTGAATTGGTAGAGATCTGTTATGTGTTTTGCTTCGATGTTAACTTGAATTTATTCAGTTAATAACTTTTCTAAGTAGGAGGAGCATAACCAGATTAACAGTAATAATTTCTACATAAAGTGTAAAGATTCAAAAATTTCTACATGGTATCAGAGCAATTGCGGATCTAGGAGGGTCCCCATCTGAAGAGACTGAAGGTTCTAGCTGCAGACAACAACTGGAAAAGTAGAAGAAACGCAAATCTGAAGGGACAACGCAGTTTTCAGAGCGGATCATGCGAGAGGAAAGTTGACAACGACGTTGTCTCCTAGCAAGACCACGCAATTCTTGCGCGAGCGGACTCGAAATAATAAGCGTTGGTTTGGTCGAAGACAACCGGTGTGATTCAGATGCGAATGCATCGAGATCCATAAAAGGAAGCTTACTTGAGAAAAACTTTTAAAGAAATTTAGAAAAGTCTTGGTGGGGTTAAAATTCTGAAGTTTTCAGTTTTTTAGCCTTAGCACAAGTGACAAAGAGCGGGAGGAGATCGAATTCTCAGAGAGTTTTCTAGCCAAAGAAAACTTGCAGTTTGATCAGAGGATCAAAGAAGAAGCTGAATCATAGTTGATTTGGTAGAATTCCAAGGAGGGAAATCAGTTGTCAGAGGGAGCAGAAGGTGTCTGTTTCTCCAAGGGAATTAGATCCATTTCTCTAGCAAAGAGAAAAGGAAGTTCCAACAAATTCTGAGCAGATGGCTCCTCATGGACTACGTGATCAGGATAGGCTGGATGGCCTCTCAAACTTTTTAGTTTGGAAAGCAAGGATCCTGATAGTCCTTGAGGCATACAATCTTAGAGACCATGCAGAGCAAACTCTAGCCACACCGACAAATATGGATCTCCTTCGAAAGCATAAGGAAGCTGTTGGGCATGCCAAGCAGCTAATTATGGATGGTATCAAGGACCATATTGTACCTCACGTAGTTGAGAAGAAGACATCTAACGAGATGTGGAAGGCCTTGACTTCCCTATATGAGGGAAAGTTTGTCCAAAGAAAAATGTTGTTGGAGACTCAGATGAGGTCATTCATGATGACCAAGGGAGAAGACATGGAGCATTTTCTCTTCAGATTGCAGTCAATCAAAGATCAGTTAACTGCAACGGGTGCTAAGGTGGAAGACGATGTGATAGTCAGGACTGCCCTCAATGCAGTCACAAATGAGTGGGAAACCTTTGTCCAAAGTATCTTGCGTAGAGTGGACCTCCTAGAATGGGACAGCTTGTGGTCAATTCTGCGTCAAGAAGAACTCCGCAGATTCACCAAGAAGCAACACAATTCTGGATTGAGAAAAGTGAAGAAGGAAGATGAGGAAGATGCAGCCTTGGCATCAAAGAGGCAGCAGGGAAAGAAGAAGAAGGATCTACCTAAAATAAAGTGCTTCCAGTGTGGTGAAATGGTACATTTTTCCAGCAATTGTCCTCAGAAGAAAAAGGAGAAGGAAGCTTCTTCTTCCAAGGCTGTTGTGGTAGATGATGGGTCAGAAGATGATGCAACCATGAGTGCTCATGAACCACGGAGGTGGGGTGACATGGAAATGTAGAGGAGCTACATGGAAGTGAGGCAGGATCCTTGAGAAGCTCATCTCTTAGAGCACATGCAAGCTATGGCAGCCTTAAGACAGTAGTGGGACAAGTGGAGTAGTGGGTGCATAGATCATAGATGAAGCAGGCATAGGTATATCTGAAGACTGAAAGGAGCAGTGCGGAGCAAGGAAGCAGTGGTGTAGAAGCAGTAACAACACAAAAGTTGATGTGACTTCAGCACGCAGCGTAGTCGCTACTTAGCAGCAAGTAGCAACAACGTTGCATGGGGTTGGCGTACTGATAGCGCAAAGGCAAAGAACAATATGGATAGATTTCAAAGACAAGGGGTCGAAAGGCTCCGGTAGTGTAGAGGACTTCGATAGAGGTGGTGCGGCAGTTGTAGCTTTTCGACGTTCTTAAAATGTCGCCATTCCATCTATAACCTATGGAGCTTCGTTGATGAGGATGTACCTATCCGACTTGTCTATCAAAGAATGGAAGGTGGGAGATTCAACTTTGTTTCTTCAACAACTCGAAGTTGCATGTAGGAAGAAATCAAAGATCGGCAGTTGCCATGAGCAGCATTGGGTGCAACATATTGAGAGGGAGCTTGCGCAGGTTGCAGCAAGGGTGAGCAAGAGAGTCAGCAAGTGCGCAGTATTTAATGGTAGCAAAGAATGCAAAGTTGGAGTGGCAATAGGCCAAGCTTCAAAGAACAAGAACACAAACCAAGCCCAAAATCATGTAATGCATAGTGTTATGTATTGCTAGAGCACACCCTTGATGCTAAGAGGGAGTGTTGAGATTTTGTGTATTTCGGGTAGCATCAGCTGTGCTCTAACTCCCAAATTTTGTGGAGGGACTAGAGTACACTTGATCTACAAGACCCATAAATTGATTTGGGAAATTTCATCTGGTTTAGGAGATATTAAATTAATTAATTATTTTAATGTATTTCCTAAGTTAAAACTTAGGGAACTTATATAATTAAAGTGAATTTAATTAAACATATGATGAAATTGTTTTAAGTCACACGGATCAAGCTTTGTTTTAATCTTAGCCATTGATTCAAGATATGATCATGGCCGTTGATTTGTCAACGAGAAAAGTATAAAGGAAAGGCTTGAGGTCATTTTTAAAGACACACAGAGGCAGAGCACTGAAGCTAAGCTGAGATTCTAGGGCAAGGTTTGCTAAGAATACTCGGAAATGTTTCAGATGCAGAGAGGGGAATTTAGGCCAAGCGGATGATCTGATCCTAGGGTCCAAAATACACAAGAGGCAGAGATCAGCTCAAGGACATTGCAGAAGAGGAGAGCAGCAGCAACAACAAGGACAACACAGAAGAGGAGAGCAGCAACAGCAACAAGGATAACGCAGTCCCTCCAAGGACAGCGTGATCTTCAGCAGGAAACCCTTAGAGGGTTACGTACAGAACCTTAGGGGTAGCGTAATGACTGCGTCACCCAGTCTGGGGTAACGCAGTCTCTTCCAGAGCAACACTGAGGGTTGGAGGTGCTTCAGAGGCTGACACAGAGGTTTTCAGGGGCAGCACTGGGGTTTCTAGGCCCTAATCTTGGCTGAGTTCTGTAAATCTCATTTGAGGGTGTGGATCAGTCACTCTTTTCGCCCTAGATCTTCCAGTGAGTTGTAGATCTAGTATTTTCTCTGTCGAGATTTCCAGATCTAGAACCCAGATTTGTGTATTCAAAAAAATTCTTAATAATAAAACCCTCCAACAGCCAGAGACCAATTTTCCCGCATTGGGTTTTTCCCGATACTATTTGTCCAAAAATAACTATGTCACTTTGTCTATGTGTGCATGAACTTGTTCTAGATCCGGATTGGTAGAGATCTGTTATGTGTTTGGCTTCGATTTTAACTTGAATTTATTCAGTTAATAACTTGTCTAAGTTATTCAGCTAATAACTCGTCTAAGTAGGAGGAGCATAACCGCATTAACAAGAATAATTTCTCGGTGACAAAGTGTAAAGATTCGTAAATTTCTACACTCTCCGCACTACGTAAGTGTGCCTCCGCTCTCTGCGCCGTTGAAATCACATCAACCTCAGCGCTGCTATTGCTTCTACACTGCTACCTTGCTCTACGCTACTCCTTCCAAATTTCGTATCCGCTCTCGCTTCTCGCTTCATCTATGATCTATGCACCCACTGGTCCACTTGTCCCACTACTGTCTTAAGGTTGCCATAGCTCACATGTGATCCAAGAGATGAGATGCTCAAGGATCTCGCCTTACTTCTATGTAGCTCCTCTACATATCAATGTCACCCCACTTCCGTGGTTCATGGGCACTCATGGTTGCATCATCTTCTGACCCGTCATCCGCCACAACAGCCTTGGAAGAAGAGGCTTCCTTGTCCTTTTTCTTCTGAGGACAATTGCTGGAAAAATGTCCCATTTCACCACACTGGAAGCACTTGATCTTTGAGAGATCCTTCTTCTTCTTTGGCTGCCTCTTTGATGCCAAGGTTGCATCTTCCTCATCTTCCTTCTTCACTTTGCTCGATCCAGAGCTATACTGCTTCTTGGTGAATCTATGGAGTTGTTCTTGACGCAGAACTGACCACAAGCTATCCCAATCTGGGAGGTCCGCTCTGCCCAAGATACTTTGGACAAAGGTTTCCCACTCATCCGTGACTGCATTGAGGGTAATCCTGACCATCACATCGTCTTCCACCTTAGCACCAGTTGCAGTGAACTGATATTTGATCGATTGCAGTCTGAAGAGGAAATGCTCCATGTCTCCTCCCTTGGTCATCATGAATGACCTCATCTGTGTCTCCAACAACATCTTCCTTTGGACAGATTTTCCCTCATATAGGGAGATCAAGGCCTTCCACATCTCATTAGTTGTCTTCTTCTCAGCTAAGTGTGATACAATATGGTCCTTGATTCCATCCATAATCAGCCGCTTGGCGTGCCCAATAGCCTCCTTATGCTTCCAAAAGAGATCCGAATCTGTCGGTGTGGCCAGAGTTTGCTCTCCATGGTCTCTAAGATTGTATGCCTCAAGGACTATCAGGATCCTTGCCTTCCAAACTGAAAAGTTTGAGAGGCCATCCAGCCTGTCCTGATCACGCAGTCCATGAGGAGCCATCTGCTCAGAATGTGTCGGAACTTCCTTTTCCTTTTGCTACATAAATGGATCTAAGGCCCTTGGTGAAACAAGCACCTCTTGCTCCCTTTGACAACTGATTTCCCTCCTTGGAAATCTGCCAAATCAACAATGATTCAACTCTCTTTGATCCTCTGATCAACTTGCAAGTTTCTTTTGGCTAGAAACTCTCTGAGACACTGATCTCCTCCCGCTCTTTGTCACTTGTGCTTAGGCTAAAAATCTGAAAACTTAATAAATTTAACCCCACCAACACCACCTGAATTTCTGCAGCTTTTCTTCAGTCTTTTCTGGATCTGACAGATTCTGATCTGCATCACATTGGCAGGGTTCAGACTAATCCAACGTTGTTTCTGAGCTGCCTCTGCGTAGTAATTGCGTGGGCTGCAATAGAGACAGCATTAGACAACGTCACCTTCCCTATGCGTGAATCGCCTCTAAAATCTCGCGTTGTCCCTTCGTATCCGCATTTATGTCGCTTTTCCAAACTCTTCTTCCCACAAATGAACCTTCGTATTCTTATCAAGAGGACTTCCCCAGATCTACAATTGCTCCGATACCATGTGGAAATTCCCTCTCGAAGTGCGCAAAATTATTTATCGTTAATCCCATATGCTCCTCCTACTTAGACAAACTATTAACTAAATAAAATTCAAATTAAAATCGAAGTAAAACACATAACAGATCTCCACCAATCCAGATCTAGAACAAGTTCATGCACACATAGACAAAGTGACACAGTGATTTCTGGACAAATAGAAACCGAAAAAACCCAATGCTGGAAAACCGATGTCTGGCTGCTGGAGGGTTTTATTATTAAGAATTTTCTGAATACAACAAGCTTGGGTTCCAGATTTGGAAAACCCGACAGAGAAATAATAGATCTACAGCTCACTGGCTGATCTAGGGCCAAAATAATGATTGATCCACACCCTCAAACGGGATTTACAGAACTCGGCCAAAATTAGGGCTCAGGTTCCGCCGTTGCTCTGGAAAGCTCGCGCGACCCCCAGCCCCTGTGACCCTCAACACTGCTCCGGAAGGGACTGCGTTACCCCAAACTGGGTGACGCAGTCTCTACGCTGCCCTTTAGGGTATCTGCATAAACCCTGAAGGCTTCCTACTAAAAATCACACTATCCTTGTGGGACTGCGTTGTCCTTGCTGCTGTTGCTTCTCTCCTGCTTCTATGCTGCCTCTCTGAGCTGATCTCTGTCTCTTGTTGATTCTAGACCCCGGGATCAGATCATCCCCATGGCCTAAATTCCCCTCTATGCAGCTGAAACACTTCTAAGAATTCTTAGCAAACCCGCCCTAGAATCTCAACTTAGCGTCAGTGTTCTGCCTATGTGTGTCTTTACAAATGACCCCAAGCCCTTCCTTTATACCTTTCTCGTTGGAAAACCAACGGCCATGATAAGATCTTGAATCAATGGCTAAGATTAAAAGAAAGCTTGATCCGTGTGACTTAAGACAATTTCATCACATGTTTAATTAAATTCACTTTAATTATTTAAGTTCCCTAAGTTTTAACTTAGGAAATACATTAAAATAATTAATTAATTTAATATCTCCTAAACCAGATGAAATTTCCCAAATCAATTTCTGGGTCTTGTAGATCAAGTGTACTCTAGTCCCTCTACAAGATTTGGGAGCTAGAGCACAACTGATGCTACCCCAAATACACAAAATCTCAACAAGGAGCCATTCCAAAAGTTTTTGGAGAGCATCATCACTATTTTAGCCATAGGATTACACAGTCACTTCCAGGGCAGCGCAGTCATTCAGGGGATTACACAATCACAGAGGAGAGCAACCACAGGGGAGGAGAACTTCATGAGATTTCTGTCCGAGAGATTGTGAGGGGATCAACCCTTCCATAGCTGAGTTTCTCAGAGAGTTGGGGGCCTTTCTTTCAGTGTTTTCATCAGTGAGGCCAACATACTCTGCAGGAGAGCATAGCCATCCCTAGAGGGTGAATTTCTGGGGTCAGCATTTTTGGAATTCCTTCACTGGTTATTCTGGGTTTTTGGAGGAGAAGCTAGTGTTCGAGTTTCAGAATTTCTAAAACAGCGAAGCAACCCCATCTTGTAGTCCCTTTCCAGCCAGCAGCAGGACTGCGTAGAGGAGGAGCATCGCAGAGCAGAGATTCTAATAAATGAGGGAGTGATCATTTCAGCCTACCTTGAGCAGGTGAAGGTGTTATCATCCTGAGCACACTTTGTATATGTTCCTCATTTCAGAAATTTAATAAAATGGCTCAGTTGTTCTAATTTATTTGCAGTGTTTCTTATGTGTATCTCTATATGCTATAGTTTTTGTTTATGCTGGTTTGTATTGTTGTTTATTTCCTATTCGGAATATTACAGTGGTATCAGAGCTCATAGACTTGGCTCAGCCTGTGGACCAATCAGTCTATGACACCCAAAGATAGAGAGTTCATCACTTACCGGAAGCAGAAGTACAGGGACAAAGAGCGTAGGCTCGAAATCACACCAGCAGAAGAGGACCTCATTTCGGACGAGGAAGACAAAGGGAAGGCACCAATGGCAGATTAGATGGATGACGGGAAGGAGTTTGGTAACCTCCTCTTGAAATTTGTATAGGACCTTTCCAAGAGGATAGAGGAAATGGGGCAGAAGATTGTCGGAGAAAATAGACAGCGTGAGATCCCCAGGGAGTTTCACAGCGGAGAAGGATCCGGTACTTCTCACCATATTTTGGAACAGAATGCTGCGTAAAAAGTGGTGCTACATGTTGACCATTAGAGTGGCACCTGATGATTATGTGAAGACTCCATGCCCAAGGATGAACCAGAGGACACTTGTGCCATCAGATATCATCAGTTCAACAGAGTTTGTAAACTCTGCTTCTTCTTCTTATCATTTTCTTCTTCAGTCCTCAAATTCCACAGCCTTACGAGGATATTGTATAAATGTCACTAGCATGATAAATAAAGCCATGTAACAAGCCTAGGATGTTGGTACTCGATCGGGAAGCGAGTACACCTTAGAGTGTTTTTTTATACTTGATTAATTATTCCTTCTTTTTAGCGGCGAATAATTTTCTATGTTTTTTCACTCATTGCATTACCCCAAAGCCCGGGTGACGGCTTGAAGGTTGAGCCCCTAACGCATCTTAGTGTCTAGAGTCAATGTATATTACCATGCTAGGTCATCTCTGAAATTTCGCAGAATTTGACTAGGTCTAAGTAGGATTTTTTAATAATTAAAAATTTCCCGCAAAACGGGATTTTTCAATTAATTGCTATGTAATGATGAAAATAAGTGGCCTTCGGAAATGTCTACGGTGTGTGACTACTCGAAATTCATCCTCAGAGGCCCAATATTATTTTAGGACCCACTTTGAGGGGCAAAAAACGACTTATAGTCCCTCAAAAGACGGAAATCAAGTGCAAAGGAAAAGTGAGTGAGTGGTGAGTGGACCCCACCTCACTCCATTGTATACGCATCACATATGCCAAATCAGATTACACGCTGGCCTAGTCATGTTTTTAACGCAGTTGTCAAAGGTATATACGCAGATTTGGAAAGGATTTGTTAAAGGTATGTGGTGGACATTTGAGATTCAAATTATATGCTCCCTGTTGACCACTGGAGTGGCACCTGATGATAATGAGAAGACTCAATGCCTAAGGATGAACCAGAGGACACATGTACCATCAGATATCATTAGTTCAACAGAGTTTTTAAACTCTACTTCTACTTCTTATCATTTTCTCTTGAACCCAGATTCCACGCCCTACGGGGAATTGTAATAAGTGATGTTAGTAATGATGAATTTGAGTCAGTATTGAGTTTGTAATAGGCCTAGGTTGCTTGGGACCTTGCCAACAAGTGAGTATTACTCTAGGAGTTTTTTTTTTACTCGGTTAATTATCATCTCCCTACCAAGAGTTAATAATTAATTGAGTTTTTTCCTCCAATTTTACCCCAAAGCTGGAGTACGGTTTGATGGTGAGGCCTTGGGTTAGTCCTAGTGTCTAGAGTCAATGTATATTACCATACTAGATCACACAAAAAATTTCGTGGAATTTGGTTAGGTCTAAGTAGTGATTTTTTAATTTTTTAGATTTCCCGCAAGTCGAAAATTGCAATAAAAATTGTAATTGAATTGTAATAAGTGTTTCTTAGAGAAGTTGTATGGGATATGAGTAATCAAAATTACACCTCTCACGCTCTAATTTCTACTATGACACACTTTGAGGGGTTAAAAATATGTTTTGAACCCTCAAAACCCACTTTTCCTAAGTTTAGTGGGAAATCTGGCAATTAATTAAGCCGAAAATTAAATAAATGGAGAAAAATAAATATCCACACATGCTAAATGAGGTGGAAATGAGGTGGAAAATTATGGAGGAGTTAAAGTGAAGTCCCAAGGTGATGTGGACTGCTAAAAGCAAGGAAAAGACATGTGCTCATATAAAATTGAATTTCCGACATTAAAAGAGAGTTGTTTACTTGAAAATTCGAATTTGTGAAGTTAGTGCATATTTGGGAGGATTTGAGAGAATATTTGGTGGAGATTTTTGTGGGAAATTGTCTCCACATGGGTTACCAACCATATACACATGTCATTCTATCATAAAATTTGAAATTTGGCACGTAAGGGAAGAAGGAAATGATGTCCACTTGGCAGAATTCGATTTTTACACTTGGCATTGGAGCTCCTCTTACCAAATTCGAATTTGCCTTGAGATCTCCTCCCTCTCACCACTTGGCATATAGTTCTTCATTGGGATTTGCTCCCAAATTTCCATATAATGGAGCCATGGGCTCTCATATTGTATCATTGTTTACTAGCTATTGTGCTTGCGGAAGCGCTGCTGCCTTGTACACTTTCAGAAATATCAATAAAGACTTTGGGGTTTCATTCATGAGGTGTTCCTCCTTTTGGAGTGTGATGAATTGTTGATCATTGGTATAATTCCTTTTACTCATGCTTTGATCTAATTTGTTTCCATATGCTCTTGTAGGTTTGTTAATGTAGAGCTATCTTACATTGACATTTGATTTAGGAGTATGCTATAGGTATAGAATGCTCTAGTTGGTTTCAAAAAAATCTCTAGAGTTTCTTATCATTGTTTATTGCTAGATCTATATGGAACTAATTCTTGATTGAAGTTTTGTAGAGGGAACATCTTGTTGGGATCAAATAATCAAGTGTTGGGGGAAGTCTTTGGAGAGACCAACCCACTCTTGATACATTCTCAAAGGAGCTCTCATTTGTTCTTTGAACCTTCATAGTCTTATCTTACAAAGTGGTTTTGCAGGGGTTTTGGGACATAACTTGTATACAAACTGAATACTTCTAAATTTGAATATCTTTTAAAACATTATACTTCATTGCTTTCATTTGCTATCTAAGAGCTTGAAGATGACTAAGCAAATAGGAGAGTTTACTCGAACTCTTTGGCTTAGCCCTTTGTAAATTGTTGTGCAATATTTTGTAATTTTATCTATCTAATATTTGATTGGTTTTGTAGCCCTCTTTCTGAATTTTTTTTTGTGATAGCTTGAGTGGACAACTACAGGAAATTACTAACAAGTTGTTGCAGAACCTTTGGGCTACGAATTTCAAATGAGGAGAATAACTCTCTCTTCTTTGGTTGTGGGAATTGAAGGGGCATAGCTTCTATTTTCCTTTTGTAAAGTTTGAATTCTTTTGAGGTTTTTTTTTTTAAATTCTCACCGAGGAAAAGTCTATGTTCTCAATATTTGTAAAGACTTTCCTTGGTTTAGAAAAGGCCTCATGGTCATTTCATTCTTGTAAAATTAATAAAATTTCTGTTTTTGTTGTGGGAGCGTAGGTTTTACCCATTGGCATCCCTATCTCTCCATTTCAAAAGAGAGAATTTGTAGATGGATTGACTTAGTGGTTTTGACATTTTCGTTTTCTTTCACATCACATATGCATGCTCTAATTGGGAAGTAACACAAATCACATAGTCCTTTAATTTCTTAATTTGCAATCTCATTTGCCATCACTTACTTATGTTTTGTGATCTATTTCTCATTTGGATAAGTTTCACAATATACTACAAGTAAAGAAGCATAGCACTTTCAATTTATGGCAACTTGAGTTATTGTTCTAACTATGAAGCATATTTAATTGAATCATCTCCATCTTTTACATAACACTTGCAAACTCACTTTCATATCATTTAGGCATTTCACTTTTCATACTAGAGTTGCATCTCTAAAATTTACCTCCAACTTAAGTTGGTTGAATAGACGTTTTAGGGACCCTCTACCTCTATGGACTCCTCACTGTGAGATCCAAATATTTGGGCGAGGGTGAGGTCTGAGGATTAGAGTTCAATTGTAACCTTGATTTAGAACTAATTAATAAAATAAACCAAGAGCATTATCTCATCACATTTACTTGCAAAGTTCCCAATTTTTTTGTTATTTTGACGGTTTAAATATTCACATGCAAATATTATCTCAACAAGAACTATGGATGCAAGCATTTTAATTCCTTAAATTTTGCAACAAGTTTAATTCTATGGTACTTGAAAATTTGCTTACTTTTGCAAATTCATTGCATGTTGTCATTTTAATGATCATTATGCTTATGGATGATTGATATATCTCGTTCATTGGCAAATACCCTTATTTGGTGTTGCAAATTTAATTGCATGTTGTGATCTTGGTCTAACATTTGAGTTTTTCTACCATCTCATTTACATTCTCCAAAAGTAGAACACTAAATGTTTCCTTATGAGCAAGATAATTTCTCATGCTTTGATTCATAAATCTATTTATCTTGAGAGCATTTATGATATCTTGTGCTAACAGTCTTTTGTTTCCATTTCAGGATTACTGTGTTCTCATCTCTTTGAGCATTTATTTTACTTTTGAGCACGTTATTTGTAAAGGCACTGGTTAAATGGTTTGTCATTATTTCAAAGTTGCTCATACATGTTCATGAATCTTCAAAAGTAATCCAATCTCACTCTAATATTATCCTAGAAAACTCACATCTTTAACTTAGTTTTTCTTTAGGGACCACCCCCCATAGCTAACCTAAGAGATAGCTTAAACGGAGAGAGTTGGGAATAGGTGACAACCCCTTCTCTGAGTTCCTTGCCACCAACCACACCTTGTGGGGTTAAAGGCTTTTCCTGCTAACTGTAGGTAGGTGTGGGCGGCAAGCGATAACACTGCCCACTAAAAACTCCACTCAGCTAGCAGTCAAGAATGTACGCAGAGTTTTAGCGGACAACACTGACACATGCGTCAGGCTTTGTCCCCCACTAAATAGTGCTAGCCAATTAAAAATATCAGCAATCAAATAGTCCACACAGAAGATAGTAAGCCGCTAAGTTTTGGTTGGCATTTGCATGATAATTTGCAGCAGTTAATTGAGGAGTTGTCTCCCCATTTCACCGACATGGCAGGCAACAAATTTCACACGCAGGCAGCCAGGAGGATACACGCATCAGTTAGAAGATACCTATATGATTTGGCAGTTAATTGAGGAGTTGTCTCCCCATTTCACCGACATGGTAGGCAACAAATTTCACACGTAGGCAGCCAAGAGGATACACGCATCAGTTAGAAGATACCTATATGATTTGGCAGTTTTCACACTAATTTTATTGTTGATTTGATGAGAGTTAAACTCCTCCTTATCTATCCCTTTGTTACACATGTTTCTCAAGAAATGCACACAACATATTTGAGGATATTCGATGGACAGTCAAGGAGATAAGGCTGCCACCTACAGGTTTTCTACAACAGTCTACAACCACTCGTTTTTGCATTGGGATTATCTTCACCTCTCCATTTGTCATGAGGTTCCTCATTGAAATCTTCTCCAGTTTTTGTATAAATTGAACCTTGGGCTCTCATTGTAATCATGGTTTTTTTGAAGCTTGTGCTTATTGCTACTATGCTGAAATTGTTATTGAGCTAAATAAAGGAAAGTGTTTGGGGTTACTAGCTTCTCTTGTGGTGCATTCTTTGGTTGATGAGGTATACCTATTTCATTTGATGTTGTTATTCATTTGATTTTACATTGCAATCTAGTTGGTTTTTTTTGTGCATTTGCTTGAGGTCACTATTGTCTAGGGAGGGGAGATTTGTAGCTATCTCAGATCTCCTTTGGGCTTGGTATATTTTGTGCTCTTGTTGTAGCTTGTTATTTTCGGTTGAATGACAAGCTCAACATGGACTCTATATGCCAAGTTTCTTTTGCACTAACAATTGGTTTGCAGAGATTTGTGTGTTCAAAGGACAGGTTGCCAAGTCTATTGGAGTGTGAAGACATCTTTGGTTGGAATAAGTCACCTCCAAGGATGTTAAAGATCCCACAAGTTGTTCAAGCCAAAAATCTCATAAGACATCAAGAGATTTATTTAAAAGGGGGTTTCATGAGCCCTTTGTTTCTTTTCCATCTCTAAAAAAAATCATATATTTTCTTCTCTCATTTGTGCACATATTGATTTTATCTAGCATTTGAGGCTAAGTTGTTGCATTTAAATCCTAAATCTCACTCACTAAATCAACTCTTTCAAGTTGATCATAGGGAGAGAATTTGTAATATAAAGTGTATTTTATACTTGTATTGAGTTTCTAACATTTTCCTTCTCATGCATGTGATTTCCTCTCACATATTTCAACACTATTTATTTTGCATGCTAACTCTTTTGCTTGCTTGCCTATAGGTGTTCTTGGAAACAAATCCAAGTTTGAAGAAAGGGAGCTAAAGCATATGCTAAGGAACACTTTTCCATTTGGAAGCTCAAGTCCAAGTTCCTCCTTATCACTTCACCTCTTCTTCTAAAGCCTCGTTCTTTTTGAGGAATTGTAACCACCATTCACCTCAACGCTTTAAGCCTTTACTTTAGAACATCTCACAAGTAAATCTTTAAAATCTCACACTTGTAACTTTGGGAAAGAGTAAGTTTAAAGTGCATATTGTAAGTTCTTCCCAAGCCCCTCATTTCTATAAGAGGGCCTCACTTTCAATAATAAAGAGTTGACTTTTCTTAAGGGAGTTTGGGAAGTGTTTTCCCATGGTATCTCACCTACTCATTTAGAGGGAGGAAATCTTCTTGAGTGGTTAACTTTATTTTGTCTAATTTTTAAATTGCTCAACTAATTTACTTGCATTCATCATTTCGTTTGCTAATCTAATCTAGTTGCATGTGAATAACTCATATTTTCATTTCATTAATTTCTTAGATCGCATAGTCCTTTAATTTCCTAATTTTCAATCTCATTTGCCATCACTTACTTGTGTTTTGTGATCTATTTCTCATTTGGTTAAGTGTCACAATATACTACAAGTAAAGAAACATAGCACTTTCAATTTATGGCAACTTGAGTTATTGTTCTAACTATGAAGCATATTTAATTGAAGCATCTCCATATTTTACATAGCACTTGCAAACTCACTTTCATATCATATTAGGCATTCTAATTTAGTTACATATTTAAAATTAACCTCCAATCATAAGCTTGGTTGATAGAAATCATAGGAAAAAAACTTTCTTGAAAAATTCTTCCATTTGGTACGAAGGAAGGTAAAAGTGTGTGACCTTGCAGTTATGAAGGTGGATTGTCCCCTTGTAGGAACGAAGGCACATGCTGGCTCGTAAAACTCTAGGGACAGGTGTCGTTAATGACACTCCCGTGCCCTCGCCCCCTCTTTCTTACAGTCACGCCAATATTTACCCCTTGGTAAAAGTACAAGAGGAGGACTTCTCACCTAGATTAGGCATTTTAGATTAAAAGTAACCAAGATTAATTGCATTTAAATCTAGTTTAATTGCATCTCATGCTTTGATTCAGAAATCGATTTATCTTGAAAGAATTTTACTTCATTTAAGAAAATACATTTTCATTTCAAAGAGTAATACTCTGGAAGCACTGATTTCTCATATGTTTCATGCTTATCTTATGTATTGATGGTTATTGCTCATATCACGTTTTTGCTTATAAATTCGAAGAAGTAATCTATTTAACT
>JAXQQM020090559.1:0-37304 GCA_034641835.2 Pinus albicaulis
TCAACTCCTTGCATGTGCTCTGAATCTGCTCAATTGATCTCCCTTATCCTCCCAAATCTTCCTGGCATACAAAAGGTGTATAATCAACTTCTCCCATCTTATCCTATTTATGCTTATAAAAACTCCTCAATCCTAGCAACTAATCTCCTTAATCCTAGCAACCACCTTATCTCAAATATGAGGTGTACAATTAAGGTTAAATAAAATATAACTCACCAATATTTTAGAATCTCTAAAATATTTCATAAGATTTCTTAAACTAGGAGTGTTGAATTTTCAACAAGATGTACAATAGATTAGTGCTTTAAAAATTGGCCGAGCAAACCAAGCCAATCCCCTGGCCGAACCGGCTCGGTAGAAAAACCAGTCCGCCGGCCAATATGTGACCGAACCGGCCGAGTTGGTGACAACCGGTCGGTTTGGCCAAGTCCGAGTTAGACTAACCAAGCCAGTGACAGCCGGTTGCGGACCCCACAAACAGCCCAAATCGGATGAAACCAGATTTCAAAGGGATGTTAGGGTTTTGGTATGCCCTCTAACCCCTCCCAATCCTATAAACCCAAACCCTCTCATTTCCTCACAACTATCTCATTGCATTTGAATGAGCATTTGCGAGGAATTTGTGAAAAGTTGTGGAGTTGGTTTTTGGAGCAGCTTTGACGAGTCTCTTGGGCAATCTTTGGAGCAGTAGTGAGGAGCTTCTTGGGCAGTAATTGGAGCAGCATTGAGGAGTTGGTTTGTTGGAGCAGCATTGAGGAAGCTAAAGCCTAGAGGTATTTTTTTTTCACTTCTAAAATCTGGCTTTGCTTGTTTTTTTTTTTTTTTTTGCAAATCCAGAAATTGAAAACATAAATTTTTGTGAAAAAAATGAACATAGAATGAGTAGTTTTTTTTTTCATTTCCAAGTCCAAAATGGCTCCTAGAATGAAAGACATTGCTTGGGCATATGCTGAAATGGTTGATGATCAAATGCATTGCAAATTTTGTAAGAGAAAAATTAAGGTGGGTGGAGTGGGCATTCATAGGCTGAAACTACAGTTGGCTGGTCTTAGAGAACAAATTACTCCATGTGAAGCACCAATAGAAGAAATTGGGAAAATTAGGAAGGAGTTGAGAGATCAATTTTAGAATTTTGAGGAAGACAAAGCTAGGCAAAAAGAAATAGAGGCTAAAATAGGGAGGAAGAGGAATATAAAACACATGAAGGCTGCCAACCCCAATTTTGATTATGCAGACTCTTCATCTATCCCTTGCACTAATGCATCAAACCCCTTGCACTATGTTCCTCCCTCTTTAGAGTCTATTCAAGAAAAGGGTAGGGGTACAATGAAAAATAAGGGTACTATCAAAAGTTTTTTCACACCCTCCTCTCCCTTTGATAGTACACATGGTCCTAAAGCTAGTATAGGTCAAGTGCAACCCACTTTAGATCAGCATTGGAAGAAAGAATTGAGAGAAATTGTTTGTGATTACATAGCTAGATGGTGATATGATGCTGATATCCCCTTCAATGCTTCTCATTCACCATATTATGAACCTATATTTGATGCCATATATGCTGCTATATATGCTACTAGAAAGGGCTTCAAAGGCCTTACTATGCATGAGTTATGGGTATCTCTTTTGCAAAAAGAGATTTTGTCCATTGATGAATATTTGAGAGATTTCAAAAACTCATGGGCAAAAACAGGATGTACCATCATGTCAGATGGATGGACTGATCAGAGGAACCGTACCATCATAAACTTTCTTGTCTTTTGCCCACAGGGAACCATGTTTCTAAGATCAGTTGATGCATTTGATAGGGTGAAAGATGCACACTCGTTTCAGCTTTTGGATGAGGTTGTTGGAGAGGTGGGCGTAGCTAATGTCGTTCAAATCATCACAGATAATGTCTCTAGCTATGTTATCGCTGGTAAAATGTTGAGGAAAAACACAAAACCATATTTTGGACCCCATGTGTTGCACATTGCATAGACCTCATGCTTGAGGATGTTGGTAAAATAGATTGGATGAAGAACACTGTAAAGCATAACAAAATATATTTACAATCACTCATGGATTTTGAACCTAATGAGGAAACACACAGGGGGCAAGGATATTATTAGGTTTGTCATCACTAGATTTGCAACGCATTTTTTGACATTGCAATCTATGTTTTCCCAACGTAGAAACTTGCAAAAGTTGTTTTCCAATGATGAATGGCATGAATGTCAATGGACTCGCAAACAGGATGGCAAAGATGTGAAAAAGAAAGTTAAAGAAGAAATATTTTGGAAAAAGGCAGCAGAGATTGTGAAGGTTGTTGAACCACTCGTTAAGGTGTTGCAGTTGGGAAATGGGGAAATATTGGCTATGACCTTGATTTATAAGGCTATGGATCAAGCGAAGGAGCAAATAAAGGCAGCATACAAGGAAAGAGTGGGTAAGTATGGGCCCATTTGGGAAATCATTAATCAAAGATAGAACAATCAACTCCATCGCCTTATACTTGCAACTGGGTAATTTTTTAACCCAAGGTATCATTATAAAGCTCTGGCGGAAGGAGCTTTCACTGGGAAGGTTAGAGATGGATTGATTGGTTGCATTGATCGCATGATCCCCAAGGAGAGTGACCAGTTGTTGATACACAATCATATCACTATCTTCATCAAAGCCACATGTACCTTTAGCAAGAACCTTGCAAGGATTACAAGGGAATCAAATGAGCCAGGTAAACAAAGAAATTCAATTTTCAAATTCATATTTTATTATTTTGTAAAATTGTTTATAATTTCGTTGAGCTAACTGAAACTCATTACACAATTATGCTTTTTGCAGCACAATGGTGGGAGGCATTTGGTAGAAATTGTCCTCAATTGCAGAGGTTTGCAATCCACATTTTGAGTCAAACTTGCAGTGCTTCTGGGTGTGAGCGCAATTGGTTTATCTTTGAGAGAATTCACACGAAGAAGAGAAACCGTTTGGAGCAAAAACGGTTAAATGATCTAGTTTATGTCCAATACAACCTCCGACTAAGACGCAACCAATCGTTGAACAAAAGACTTGATTCAAATCCCATTGTGTTAGATGATATTGATCCAACATCAGATTGGGTAGTGGAGACTCATCCACCAGAGTTTGATTCTGATGAGGATATTGATGTGGAGTTGGACTTCGATTTACAGGTAGAGGCTCAGCTAAATGCAGATCCACTAGTAGCAGGCCCAATCCAAGGTCCTCTGGTTGCAGTCGTAGGCACTTCCTCTAGTCAGCCACGACGCTTGCGCATAGCTCGTCTATCTCAAGCTCAGCGTGCTAGTGCTACAATTCCAGTTGAGGATCTTGATGAGAAGGAGGAGCCATGGATTTCCCCTTCTGATTCAAAGTCTGAGCCAGAGGATACTACCTTGTCTAGCAGTAGTGACTATCATGTTTTGTTGTAGAGGCCATTTAGAGCCTCCTTGGTTATGTTTTTTGTTCTGATCTCTATATCATGTATGTATTAGACAGTGCACTGGGTGCCATTTTGATATAATGGATATATTCATGAGCCTACTTTGATCATATGTTGTCTTTTGTTTATATTCTAATGCTTTGTATTTGGAAACATGAATGAAAATCTTTAAAATTATGGTTTTTTATAAAAAAATTAATATTTAATGTATTTTTTACAAAGACCGAGTCATTGAAACCGAACTGGCCAAGTCGATACCAAGTCGGAATCAGAGTCGGAGTCAACCCTCGGCCGGTTCGGAATTTCCTTGGGAATTGCGCAAGAATTTAGGAGCAGCCAAGGAATTAGGAGGAAATCGAGGAGCAAATCAGGGGTCTTGCAAGGAGTGTTTCAACTTAGTACAAGCATAGGGAATCAAATTGTATTCCCTATTGAAACAAGTATTTGTAAGAGATCTATTGCTCAAATTTCTTCAATAAAATTCTCAAACAGGCAAAGGGTCTTCCCAGTTGGGTTTCCTAGAAAATTTTATGTCTTAATTATTGTGATGGTGTGTTTATTTCTATTCCTATTCTGCTGCAAAATTAAATAGAGAAATTATGTGTCTATGTGAAAAGAAATTCATTTTCAGATAGTTCATATATGCAGTTGCAGAATTTCATAGATTTTCTACGCCACTACTATCATTGAATAACTACACACAAAAAATTTCAATAGTATATATAGCGGAAACAATAAAGATCATAGAAAGACAGTCATGCACAATAGAGACAATACTTTTACTCTAGGATACCCAACCTTGGGAGAAAACCCAGCGACTTTTCTTAGGAGAAATGATTCTTCAGCAAAGTTTGCAAATCAGCAATTTGTCTAGAAATCTATGCTAATATCTAAGTCAAAATACCAGTCAAACCTAGTCAAAATCAATAGCTAGTCAATGTTGGTCAAACCAACCAAAAATTCAAATCTAGTCAAACTTTAAGCCTGGTCAAATTCAGCCCTGCGGTCAACTCGGACCTGCAATCAACTCCTACAGTCAACACTTCACACGTGCAGTCAAAATCGACCAGTTTTGCAGTCAACTTGGTCAAGCAGCTCAGTTAAACAACAGTCAAATACTCGATCAAACAGGTTGGCTAAAGGTTCAGTCAACTTCAGTCAAAGGGCCAGATCAAATCGCCCTACTTACACGTGTGGCTATCCAAGAGAGAGACGATAGACCTATAATATTTCAAATAGAAATAAACAGTAATACAAAGCAACATAAACAAGCATCTACAGCAAATAGAGAGACATCATACAAATAATGCAAATATGGAGAAACGTTGAGCCATTTTATTATATAACTGAAAGATAACAATGAGTACAAAGGTGATCAAAATGATGGCACCTTGGCTTGCACAAGGCAAGCTAGAAATACTCTCAAAAATGCTCAATGAATGGTTGCTCTATCAAAGACTGCGTAATCTCCAAATGTTGTTGCTGCTGCTATCAGACTGCTGCTACTGCTGCTACTGCTGAAACGGGATGGCTCTTTGGGGTTGTTCCTCTAATCATAAAAATGTGAAACTCTGGGAATGAGCTCTCCTCCAATAACCCAAAAAATCCCAGAAAGGAATCTCGGAATGGATGACCTCGGAATTTGAACTCCCCTGAGAAATAACGTTATCCCAGTGAAATACGTTGGCCCTGAATGATCCTCTGCAAATGATGGCCTCCTCCTATATCAAAATGATGAATAGTGAAGGGCCAATCCCTTCACACTATCCTTGGGCTGAAACCCTTGATATATCCTCACTCCTGGCACTGCCTCTACCACAAACTGCGTGATCCCTCCAAGAGACTGCGCTGTCCAAGCAAATGTGTAATCCTGGTTGAAGATGCTATGGCTCTCTCCTACAAAACGATAGATAGAACTCCTCACCCAAGCAGGCGCTCGAAGTCCTACGAGGCTGAGGTTGGGATCTCTACTCAAAGACACCCGGTGTGCTAAACAGCACTTGCAGACTTCGCTCAACAGCAAAAGCGTGCTTAATGTCAAAAGACAGAAATCAGAGATGCATAATAGAATGAGAGAATAAGGAGCCTCTGCCCCTTTTTATGCTTTGAGAGCCTTGCTTTCATCCGGGCCCCACCAAACTACATTGTCCCTCTTGGCCCACGCTATCCCTCTCTCACTGCGTTGTCATGGGCCCACGCTGCCTCTTCACTCACGCTGCCACTTCACCCTCCTGGGCCCCACACTGTCAAGTAAATATGAGCTCAAGTGACTTTGGGGAATGATTATTTCCTAAGTATGGGTTATGTGTCTCATCACCCACTTTATTAACTGACTTTAACATTAGAAAAGCAAAACTGGCCAAAATTAATATTACCAATTAGCTGCTGCTAATTAGGAATATTACAGACCTCAGAAAAATCAGATCAGACTTGCTCTTCGTTAGTGAACAAATGAGGCATCACATCATTTATTTATACTTGTCAAATGGGGTGTGACAACCCAAGGGTCACGTCCCTTCACCTTCCTGAGCCGACTTGATTAAATAAAAGTAAAATTTACATAATTTATTTAGGCCGACTTGAAGACCTCTTAGCCATATGGGAATACCTCCTGATGCTACACAAAAATCCACAAGGAGAAGATAGGAAATTTGACTCCCACTTTAATTTATTTAAGTGAAATTACAAGATGGTATTATTTCCCACTTTCACTAAGTGGTTACAAGAAGTTGCCTTGAACTACTTCTCACACATTCACACCCAACTTGTGAAAGAAGCTCCTGCTCAAGCTATATTTCTCAACAGTTTTCTCTGCATTGCTGCTGGTATTCTGCAAGAATTTTCCATATCCCTGAACAAACCCTATTCTCAGGCCTGTTCTGGAATCTACATGATATGTTTAGGCTGCATCCTCTTCTTTCTGGAATGGCAATCCCCATGGGTAATCTTGCTTCAGCAGCCTGTGGCTCCTGTAATTACTCAGATCTCTGTCTGGCATGACTTTCCCATCAACCCACATACAAGCTTTTTGAGAGGTCATCCTCTGGTTGCCTCCCTTAAGCAGTGAGCATTTCCTGTGGCATGTTCTCCTTTGCATGTATCCCTGTTTCTGCATCCCTGTTCCTGCGTGTGCAGATTCCTGAGGATGGAGACAGTGCTCTAGCTCCATTTCAGCCTTCCTGCAGCTGTGTGCACTCCCTTTCGGCTCAGGACAGATGAACCTCCAAAGAAGAATGCAGATTGTGTAGTTCTACATCTCCCTTCAGACCAAGCAGATAAGTTAATTTTCAAAGGGAATGTGAACCACAAGACCTGCTGGAATAGAGCAATCACTAATCTAGCTCCCACTTGATCAATTGAAACCCGACCTTGCATTTGGAGGGACCATCTCAATGACCATCATAATAGCTGGCCATTATTTGAGGACTATCTCTCAATGAAAATCCTAAAAGCTGACCATTGGAAAGAGTAAGGTCAACATGGCCACAGACAAGTCCTTATCTCGTATTTTATGTTTTGATGAACATGACAGAGAGAATGATGTGGCATATAATAACATTGTGCTTGATCATGTTTCATACTCCTCTCCAAGACATGGGTTAACATGCCTGCATCGTATGGGAGGTGACAGCCTTTATAAGTTGTCATCACAAGCCACTCACTGAGTCAGCTCTTCTACAGAACGACCATTGATTTGCAGCTTCAACTTGGTGTTTAAGGACTCATAAGTATGTGCTACAATATTTTAGATTTCACTTCCAGATAGATAGTAGCAGCAGTCTAGAAAAGCATTTATTGGATGCCATATGCCTAACATGTACCATCAGTTTGGGTAAAGTATTAATAAACAGAGAGCCAATGGATCTTGAATGAACCAAGTTGAAAGGGACAGTGATCCATTAGAGTATCTAACCACATTCTTTCTATATTTGACTTTTATGTGCGTGCACACTATCATATGAGTTTTAATTTTTTTAAGAAAAGGGAGTTTAAATGAAGTGTGGGAGAAAATTTAAAATGAAAAGGAGAATAATCATTTTGCAAGAAGTTGGACAGCATATAAGTCAGTAATAATTAACAACATGCAAAACCCAACAGAGATTATTAGACCAAGAAAAAAAACTGTATCCACGTTGCAAACCAAGAACTATATTTATGAAGATGAAATACATGTGTGAAAATCGTTAATCAAACAAGAGAATAAGATTGGGTAACTTACATCCATTGGTGCAGTTAATACTGACGAGAGCTCAACTCCACCTAAACTACGCAGGTAATTTCTCACGATGATATGCAAAGATTTATTTGTAACTTTGAGTTTGCATTGTAGAACTTTCGATTGCAGAGTCAAACATATCTTCCAGGCCAAAATCTTGTAACTGTCACAACGCAATAGGAACATTGATCCATAGGTCTTACTGTAATTATCTTTAAACTCATCTCTACAAAAGCACAGTTTAATGGGTAAACACTGACAACATAAATAATGTAGGGCATTGATTACAAGAAAGTGGTTTTGATCTCACATGTCAACAAACAAAATATGTCAATCACTAGTCAGAAGACAAATTTTCTTTTGGAGTTAATATTACTTTTGATGCAAAAACTTAAAATATATAACATCAGGATAGGAAAATAGGACATGTAGAAATCATGTAGTTCAAGAGAAGTTAAGGAAGAAGAGATACACTAAGCCTGATAAAGGGGCAAGGTGTAACAAAGAATAAAGGATGCTAAATTAAAATGAACCCTCCCTCCCCCCACTGAGGATTTTCTGAAGCTGAACTTTGATAGAGCCTCAAAAGGCAATCCTGGAAAAGCACGATGATTCAGGGTATGAATAGGAATAAGGTGGTAGAATCCAGCGTTTTTATGCACCGCTGGCCTTGTGTAATAGGAATCCAGCTGCTTTTTATGCACTGGTTGTGTAATATCTCTGTTTAGCAATTCTGCTAACCGTGAATATTAATTTTAGCCAATTTTGACATTATTACAGTTTTGACTTAGGAAATGTGGATTTGGGGGCCCACAATTAGAATTAGGAAACTATAGGGCCTCTAGACATTAGGTTGAAGCGAAATATTGCTAGGTAATAGTGGAGGATGGGGCCCAATGAGGGAGAAAATTGTGGTCCACATGGAGAGCAGCGCAGTCATTGGTGTGTGTATTGGGATTTCGCTAGAGGCACAAGGTGGGGCCCAATAGAGAACGTTGGGAAACCTACGATAAATAGAAAGCTCATTCTTGGCATTCATTCATCTATTTCGAAATGTTGTCTTTTGACAAAGCATGCTTGAGCAGGTGAGCCAAGTCTACATGGCAAGTTGTTCAGCTTCTGACGAGTGTCTTTGAGCGGAGATCCCTAGCCTTTGCTTTGGTGGACTTCAAGTGCCGTCAGCGCAGGCGAAGGTGCTTCACCATAGTTTTATCAGTTCAGCAGCAGTGAGCCTCTTCTATAGCGTCAGTCCCTTCTCTAGCGGCATAGACTAGACTGCGCGGTCCCTTGAGGTAAGTCACTGCGGGAGTTGGAGAGTGAGTGGAGTTTTTGCGGGAGACTCACTGGAAGGCTTGGAACCTTCTAACAGGGATTTTTCCAGGCAGTATTCGGTGGCAACCTCAATCAGCTTTTTGTCGGGAGGACTGGATTGCCCAGGTGGTTTAGAGAGCCAAAACCAAGAGGGCCAATTCTCGGGAGTTGAGCTTTGGGCGAACCCTTCTCGAGTTTTTTTGGAGTTTATTGAGGAGAGTGCCAAGATTAATTTGGCAGAATTTTCTGGGTAGAACTAAGGGGCCAGAACAGTGATCTCAACTCAACCAACGACTTCAGAGGAGCTAGGGGAAAAATTGGGCTGAAATTCCGAGGTCAACATTTGGCCAATTCTTCTCGCGAGGTTTTTGTGGGTTTCATGAGTAGAGTCTTGTGGTTAAAAGCCCAGAATTTTCTAAGCAGTATTGCAGGCCCAAACAACAGATCTTCAGGAGCAGCAGCAACATTTCTGGCCTGGGGCAGCGCAGAGTTACAACCACTCGGTGTACTTTCTAAGGGTGATTTCCAGCTTGTCTCAAAGCTATCTCTCAGACTTGCCTTGAGCAATCCCAGGTGTCTCTCTATTCCAGCACTTCATTGTACACATTTCCAGCAAAATTAATAAAATGTGGTCTCAGCTCAATTTCATGGCTCTATTTGATGAAGTTTTAATGGCATGTTTGTTTTTGTTGTTGCTTAATGTCATTTGATGCTTGTTATTATTGTAATTTATACCATTAGGAACATTAAGCACCTTGTAAAAAATAATTCAAATAACATAGCAGATGAGGAGGTTGTGATTACAGGGATTGAAGATCACCAAGGAGTTGAGAATTTCTAGTCTTTAAGAGTGATGGGGGTACAGCACCATTATCAAAGGGGTGACTCAAGGTTCCACCATTAAAATGGAATTAAATTCCTTCATTTGAGAAGCTATAGAACTTTTTGAGTTCTCTTCTCATTTATCTCCTTTAGATACTGCAAGGGGAAGCAGCAGTCGGTGTTGACAATTTACTAGCTAAAACAGGAATTGGTTTATTTCAAACATTGGGAACCAAAGTACGAGTAGGTGATCATTGCCAATTGACTGAGGGCTAGAAAAAATAGTTAAATTGGAGAGCTCAAGAATAGAGTTGCCTCAATTCCCATGAGATTTAGAGGAAGGAGTATGTCCAAGAACCAAGGATAAATCAAAATGATGCCTTAGATGAGACGTCATAGGAAGATGAAGAGACGAAGAAAAAGGTGTGGAGGACCTGATCTAGGATTCCGCTTCTATCAAAAACTAGAAGGAATGTCCACAAGATGGCTAAGGTGTTAATTGAAGTTGAGAGATGGAAGAGTACTGCACTAAATATGATGAGTGTGCTAGAATTTCGCGATGAAACCCACAAGTGAAGGTAAAGACGCAGTTATAATTTCTCTTAGTTTTGACTTAGGAAAATTCTCTAATTTTCCTATTGTCAAAAATAGTAAAATCGAACTCAGCCATGCATGGAGATTTAATCTCAGTTCGACTTGAGTTCAGTGAGGAAGTTTGACTTGAGTTCAAGGAGCCAGTTTGACTTGAGTTCAGAGGAGCCAGTTTGCTTGAGTTGAGCGGCTAGTTCAGGTCTCTATAAAGAGGAAGGGTGCAAACTTGGTAATTGTATGATTATGCACTAGAAAAACGTGTGTGCTTTGAACTCAGCAAGGGAGTTTCCAGATCAGCACGTGAAGACAGATAGAGAGAACAAAGTAGCCCTCAAGAGATTTCTAGAGCTAGAGTGCATCACTTCAAAAGGCCAAGTTGGCTTACCGTAGGGAGGCAATCTTAGCCTGGACAATCTGTACAGTAGTGCATGAGAAAGGTCGAGTTGATCAGGGTGCGCAGATCAGTGTGTTGAGGATCAGTAAATTGTAGAGGGGAATTTTTTTCCCTGTACCTTGTAATCAATTTTTCTGAGATTTTTGTTGAGCAGAATAATACTCAGTGAACACAAAAGTTGGAGACAAGTTTTTCCCCAATTAGGGTTTCCTGGGTAATTTTTCGGTGTATTGTTTATTATGTGCTTATGTCTTCAGTGATTTATTTTTTCCACTGCTATTGCTTTGTTAGAAAACTTAGCATATTTAGTTAAAGAGTTTGGAGATTAGTTTTCAGTTTCCTCATCTCAAATTTTTTTTATCTAATTAGCAACTTGGTATTAAAAAGCTAACATGGTATCAGAGTCAGTCTTTGATTGAAGACCAGAGAGCTAGGTTATTTTCCCTCAAGTGCAGGTGAAAGACGCAAAAAGGAAGCACAGTTCACTCCAGACTCTGCGCAAGCGATTACTGGAGCAATTCGTGAACTTGTAGAATGGCATATTTAGGGCTAAGATTTTGGGACCACCTTGATAGGGCCTCAAATTTCTGTTCTTGGAAGGAGAAGATTGGTATAGTTTTGGGAGGGAGCAGGGAGTTTTGGGAATTTCTGGAGTGTCCACCAGCAGCACCAGACAAAATCTTCAACAACTGGCTCCAGCATAATAAGGAGACACAAAATCCAGAAGAATAATCCTTGAAGGAGTCAAGGATCATATCATAGCTCATCCTTTCTGATAAGAAGAGTCATGCTCAACCCATGTGGACAATTATCTTAGAGTTGTACACCAGGGAATGCGAGTGAAGCCAAGAAGTTGGTACTCAAAGATAAAACTCAAAAACGTCAAGATGACTAAGTCTACATCTGTGATTTCATAGTTAACCAGATTCACCCAAGCAAAGGACGAAGGTTAGTCGGGGTTGTGGAGATAGTCTCCAGACAGAGACCTTGTAAGTTTTGCACTATTGGGCTTTTTTTGATGCAATGGTTGGCAGAGAAAGCTACCAGAATGGGGAGCGGCTATGGAGTAATTGTGTGCAAGAGGGAGATCCGGAAGCAAGCTATACTGGGTCTCATGCAAAGACTGAAGAAGAAGAAACCTTTACCTCTAGCTGGAAAAGGGGGCAAGGCCAAGGGCAAAGAAAAAATCCAGGAGGGGATGGGTCCAGTTCAAGAGGCAAGAAGAAGAAAGATCTCAACAAAGTGAAGTGCTTCTCTTGTCATGCAGTTTAGACACTACACCAAGTGTCCAAACAGGAAGAAGGATCTAAAGAATGACTGCTATGGCAGCATCAATAGAGGTGGAGGAGTTCACTTCTCAGTTTGAGGAGGAGTTTTGTATAGCTTGCATGGAAAGCTCAGTGGTTAACAATGTGTGGTATATTGACAGTGGAGCATCCTGTCCTGACCGAGAACAATAGTTTTTTCAGCCAATTGACAGAGAAGGATATGTAGTTTCATATAGAGATGAGAGATGATGGCAGGTACCTAGCACAGGCGCAGGTACTATACAGGATTTTGGAGAGGAGTATGGGGAATCCTCTCTACCCTGAAGATGTCATTTATATCCCAAGTTTGAAGAAAAACCTTGTTTTAGTTTCAACTTTAGAAAACAAAGGTTATGAGGTCATCTTTAAGAGAAGAAAGGCTTTCCCTCAAGCTCCTTCAAAATTCTGGGAGCCATGAAGCAGATTGCAGTTAGGATGAATAACCTCTACAGGTTACAGTTTGAGACAGAAGCGGCCTTGAGCAACAGAGAGATCAGTGTGCATAGATTTGACCTTGGAGAGCTTTTGGCATAGGCGTATGGGTCACTTACACCATGGAGCATTGAAGAAGATTTTGAGGGAGATTGCCACGGGGTTGCCATAGTAGAGTGTAGATCAGCATGATGTGTGCAAGGGTTGCACACTTGACTAAGTATGCCAACACATCCTTTTCCAACGAGAGAACGGAGTGGGAGCTAAGGGCATCTTGGAGTTGGTACATTCGGATGTATGCAGAGCATTTTCCTCTCCATCCCTAATGGAGGACAAAGATATTATGTCACCTTTATTGATGACCACTCGAAAAGACATGGATCTTATTCATGAAGAAGAAAGATCAAGTCTTCTCAAAAGTTAGGTGAGTTCAAAGCCTTGGTGGAGAACCGGACTAGTAGAGGAGAATCAAGGTGATACAGGTCGGACAATGGTGGGGGAGTACATCTCCAACACTTTCCAAGGACTTGTGTGCCAAGGAGGGGATCGGGAGAGAGTTCACCGCACCTCAAAACCCTTAGTGGAATGGGGTGGTTGAGAGCAATTACCAAAGCATTGTTGGAGTGTCCGGGCTATGTATAGCATGACCGAGAGCTACCTATGTTTCTTTAGGCAAAGGCATGCAACACTCTAGTCTTTTGTGAGAACATGAGTCCACGCATGAGTGCTAGTTGTTGAGAATTAGGTGGGGCTAGGTTTAATTGAAATTCTCGCTTAATAATTACTTGTGATCTTACTTCTGCATACTTATGTCTTCTCTTCTTAGCTTATTAAGTCTTTCATCAAGTCAATTATCAAAACATAAGAAGAGACGCAAGATTTAGGCTCCCAAAGCCCATAGGCCAAAACCTCTCCCTCTTGGAGAGGAAAGAAAACACGTAAGTAATTCTTCTTATAGATCTTTGATTTGACAAGTACCATGAACATGACTTAGATCCTTGACCTATATATGTCTTCAAGACCATGTCACAACTTCTTCTTGGACTCCTCCAAAGCTGATCTCCCTTCTTTTGTCACGATCTCGCACTAGTTTACGCACCGGAACTAGGAAGGCTCAATTCCTAGCTCTTAACATCGGCTTCTTGAGTTTGCTTCTCAAACTTCTTCTTCTCATAACTTCTCTTTATCTTTTCCTGGAGTATTCCTTTACGTTACAATCTCGGCACCGAAACATACGATCCTCCGTAGTTATTTCGATCATGCACTTTTTATGCTATTGCGGTAATTGTCCTTTAACTTCACGAGCAGATACTCAAGCTTTTTTCTCCACAGTAATATATATATATATATTGGCCCAAACAAAAATATACTATCTTGAATTAACATCGAGAATCTCTCGTCTATATACTTCGCAAATGTTGAAGTTGTAGTGCGAACTATCTTCCTCAAATATACGAGATTTCTCCGCAATTGCTTACCGAAATCTTGAGTACTTATCGCGAGCTTATGTTCATGTACTTAGCATCTATTACAATTGTCTCGAATTGGGTTTTTTGTTTCTATGCAATTTAGTGGGGTTTATATAGTTGTTTCCCCTATATTAACGACTCGTCCATTAGATTTGAGTGCGGCATGTTTCCAAGTTTGTGGGCTGACTTTAGAGGTATTCAAGTTCCAACGTTGATCTCGATCGGGGAGTGTAGAGCTGTGTTGACAAGTCTACTTGACAAGGTCTCTGAGGCATACTTGACACTTCATATACGTGACTCTAATTACATTTTATGACAAGATGACAAATCCCTAAAGACATCAAGAAGAAGTCTTTGACCTATAATAAAATCCCTTGTTCATGAAACCCATGCAAAGCAAGCTTAAAAAAATATATTTTATTATCTTTGTCTTCTTCTATTACATGAATACATAATTACGATTAGTCAATATGAAGACCAGAAACCTAGTTACACTTTCCAACACTCCCCTCTTAACTAGGGAGGTATTCATAATGGTACATGGTCACTTTCAATCGAAGAATCTCATAAGAAGAATCGGATTGATAATCGCATTTGTATAGCATCATATCAACCGACATTGTCCTAGTGCAAGGCCTTGCCTAACAGCCCCATCTCTCAATGAGACAATGGGCTACACATGAGCAAGACACATGACTTATAGACACCATAGTCATTGTCTCTCCAAGGTACATACTCCACCCACATGTTCCTAGAGTATGACCTTCTTGGGACTATTCTTCTCTTGGGTAGCCGTGCCCCTCAAAGAATATCGGTCTCGATTACTCTTATCTTGAATGCCCTATCTCATTCTCAAAGAATATCATACTGCTAGATGATTACACAATCACTCCATTCACGTCTTTCCTCGGTGAAGACGAGAATGATGTGTCTATCCATTCTCTCCTCATGGCCTTCACTACAGACTTACAATTGTTAGTCTCGTCTAGTGCATGACACATGAATTTAGAAAATTATATTCCTTTGTCACTTCCTTTTAATTACGGAAGGACATACTTCAAGTTTATTCCAAGTAAGCAAAACTTACCACCGGCTCCTCTTAACCAAGGACCTGTGACAACAATCATGAGACAACTAGCTACTCATGAAGAATTCTCCCTCGATGTCATGGATTTCGATATTGAGGAATCTTCAACTTTTGGCTTTCATGAGGCATGCCGTATCATCCATCACTTTCATCCATGAGTCATGTCATCCACCCAGTGATCCATCAACTCCTTCTCATACGGTCCACCTTTATGCCATGTCAGCTTTTCCTTCGAACCATCTCCCAAGGATCTTACATTCTTCCACATGATTGGCAGCCACCGCATAAACTTATCCAGGATAAACATATACATAAGAACCTTTTAAACTCAAAAGTTACCTCGGTGATGATCTTTCACCATGACATCTTCCTATGAGGCATCGGCATCCTTTATTCAAATTGACACATCTTCTAAAGATATGTATTGTCAATGGTCATCTTGTTTACCATACTTCTATCGTAGTCCATATATCTTCCTGTGTGAGATCTCCTAGTCACATCTTGGCTTTTGGATGATAACCGCCTCTTGACATGGTTGCACTTGATGATCTCTTCCTTTCTTTCTCCACACAGACTTCATTCTCGAGGAACTTCAGGTATCCAATTCTTTGTTTGTATACAACCACTCTCATCTTCCATATGAGGACATATTTGATTTCGGTTGTTAGTGGCAACATGTGCACTAGAAGAGATCCTTCTTCCTTTGATCATACTTCTAAAGATAGAAGTTTCCATCACACCGCTCAACCATATGACATGACTTTCATACGGTCTCCGGCGTCGACGATATAGATATATGTACCTCATCCCTTTTCCTTTTGAGTCATCTTGCAACAATTTTTACTAGAATGAAGAACTTCCATACCCTTGACGCACTCTTCGATCAATATGTCATCTCATGTTCTAATCTCAGGAGTCTGCGAAGATAGAATTCCCTGATGAAACCATTTTGCTTTCTTTTCTAGTTAGTGAATCCACCAGTAGGATTCCATTAGAAAATGTCGGCCCTGTTTCCATATTGATTATTGAATGATGATCCTTGATCTTGATGACTTCCTTCCATCATTGTAGTTATCGGTGAGGTTTCAAAAGAGCCACTTCTTCAAGTGCTCCTTTCATGCTTCTATCGTGATGCTATTAATATACACTTGCTTCCCTATCATACTATTTTACAACCAACGAAATCACTTAAAGAGGAAGTTGATCTCAATCATAATAGAGATCTTTCGCTTCTTCTTTCTTAGATTTCTTTGCACTGCAAGTTCTTCCCTTTCATCCGTGACATGGGCTTCTTCCTTTTTTCCTCTTATCCTTCCCAAATTTAGGACAATCCCTTTTATGATGCCCAAGTTCATTGCATCCAAAGCATCGTACTTTTGTCCATATTTCTTCCTTTTTATTCTGAGGACTCAAATTTTAGGGAATCTTCCTTTCTTCTCCGTTTCACATGTCGCAAAAGGCTTGATTCCCTTCACTCTTGATCCTCCGTGTCGGCTCTCTGGCTTTCAATCTTGTTTCCTCTATTTTTACATAAAGACCATAGATTTTGGAATGATGTTGCTTCTTTCTTCCCGTATAAGCTTGAAGTGTAAAGTTTCCCCATTCTTCCCAGTAGAGCATTACGTGCGCCTGTAGTCATCTCACCATCAAACATTACTTCTCCCAAATCTCCGTAGTTGGTCTCTTATTTCAAAAATCCTCATAAAATATGAAGTGATTCCTTCCTCTCTTGACAATTTCATCTTGTATAGTTCTTGTCTCAAAGAAATTGCTTCTCCTCGTGAGTACTTATAGAGAATAGCTCCACCAATTTCTCATATATTTCTTTTGCAGTGTCAGCTTTGATACATAGTGGTATGAGTGAGTCCTTAATGGATTCTATGAGAATTCTCACGGGCCTCCCCGATTTCTCCTTTCATGTACTTGGCATGAGCTAGAGCATCTTATTTTGAGGGTTGAATTGTGGATCACTTTTGATGTCGCCCATAACTTCATCTTCGATTAGATTCAAATTTGTCCTCTTCTTCCATGCACTAAATTTTGATAACTTGACCAATTTGTTGTTCTCTTTGCAATAAGTTATTTTGACAGATGTATTTAGATGAGGTCATAGAGATACTTACTTGAGTAGAGAAACTTCCTCTCTTTCAATGACTTCCTTGATGATGATGATGAAGATGAAGGTAAGAACTCCCCTCTTAGATTGAATCCTCCAATGTAGATGTCTTCAAAGGTGTTGTCAGATATTGTTGGATGGTGCTTGATGTGTCTTCCAACAATGTCTTCAATCTCATGAATCTTTGATGGTATAGATTATCTCCTTAATGAGTGAATTCTTTGAATGATATTGAAGGTCTTCTTGAAATAGCTTGGAGAATCTTCCTTGCAGCGATGTTGACTTTTTCAACGCAAACTTTGACCTTGACTTTGATTCTTGCTTCCTTGAGTGTCTCCCTTGTCAAGTAGCCCTTGTCTTCAACACCTTAGCTCTAATACCATGTTGAGAATTAGGTAGGGCTAGGTCTAATTCAAAATTTCTGCTTTGCAGTAATTACTTGTGAGCTTACCTCTTTTACTTATGTCTTCTCTTCTTAGCTTCTCTTTATCTTTCATCAAGTCAATTATCAAAACATAATACACAGAGACGCAAATTTAGGCTCCCATAGCCACGTGCCAAAACCTCTCCCTCTTGGAGAGGAAAACCCGCAAGTAATTCTTCTCTATAGATCTTCGATTTGACAAGTGCCATGAACATGACTCGGACACCTTGACCTATATATGCCTTCAAGACCTTGTCACGACTTCTTCCTAGACTCCCTCAAGCGATCTCCTCTTCTCTACACTATCCTACACCATTTTGCACTAGAACTAGGAGGCTCGGTTCCTAGCTCTTTAACACTAGCTTCTTGAGTTTGCTTCTCAAACTATCTTCTCATAGCTTCTCTTAATCTTTGTTGAGAGTATTCCCTACGGTATTCTTGGCACCGAAACACATAGTCCTCCGAGTTATTTCGGTCTCACTTTGTATGCTATTGCGTAGTTGTCCTTTAACTTCACAGCATCTAACTTCACAGAGATACCTCAAGCCTTTTTCTCCATAATATATATATATATATATACTGTGGCCCGGAGATTTCACAGAAGGAGCGCATGGAGCTGAAAGGAGATCACAGGTTGATGCCAGGGTAGGGTAGGCGTGGCCGCCCTGGCCAAGGGCGTAGAACCTGGCAGGAGCTGGAAGGAATGATGTGGGAAGGTGTCAGTACGATCGAAGACAACGTGGAAGCCGTGGAACGATAGACAGAAGGAAGACAAGACTGTGACAGGCGGGGTTTTTTTAATAGGGTTTCTAGGTGGGAAAAGGGTTTCCATCCAAAAGGTCTGATACCCATGTGCTGGCACCGGAACTGGAAGTCACGATCTATTTCGTTTAGCGAGGAACAAGCTGCTGGCGGTTTCTAGGGTTTGCATGCAGGTTTTAACCATGGTTAAACATTGGGAGGCTCTCGACCTGGAACCATCGCCGGAGGACATACTTTCTGTTTGGGGGAAGGAGCTTACAGCTCAAAATGTGGATAGGTATTTCGGGGCAGTAGGCAGCGAGGGGTGTGTGAAGCCTTCTGTGGAAGGAACTGTTCACAATATAAGCCCTAGAGTTTCGCTGGAAGAAAGACTCGATCCGGAGGTGCAAGGCAAATCCGACACAAAGGGGCTTCAGGAGGAGAGCTTAAGGAATGAATACAGTCATTGCGCTATCCCTCGGCTGATTCAAGGAAGGAGAGGGAAGGGTTTGATCTCGAGCCCGATACTTTCAGGGGGACTTGAGGATATTGTAAACTTGGGGGCGGCTCGAGGGATCCGAACCAGTGCAGATAGTGAACGAGGCCCGACAGTTATTAGACCCGTTAATGCCGAGAATCTAGTAAACCCTAGCCGGATCCCAGCTGCGGCTATTACTGAAACTGGAGAGTATGTGGATCCGAGATCCAGTCTCATTAGATCCGGTAATGAGACTCGAAGAGGTGCATGAACCTATAGGTGGGTTAAAGAAATTTTCAGGAGGCGATGCAGATCCAGAAATTAGCACGCAGAGGACGTCCTCAAACCAGCAAGAAGGGGTACCCCAGAAGACCGTAAACACTCAGGCCGGGGAGGAGGGTTTGGTGGTAAATAAGTCAGGGGAGAAAAGGAAAAAATCGAAACCCATTAAGAAGAAGGACATTGAAGACAACTTAGTGTTGGGTATGGATGTTCAGGGGGAGGAGGCAATAGAAGTGGCAGAATGCACCCTTGTTGGAAGAGCGAGGGGGAAGAAGCATACAACTCAATTCATTAAAAAATGGGGAGAGCAGGTATGGCAGACGGATCTAGTCAAAGAATTCAAGGTCGCGGCTCTGGCAAAAGGATGGTTCAGGGTGAGATTTGAAAATAAAGAAGCGGCGAACTGGGTGATGGCGAGAAACTGGGCTTTTGGCAATTATCCGATTTTATTCAAGAGATGGAGCCCAATGTTTGATGCTATGCATGAAAGGACAGATACATTTCCAGTTTGGGTGCGAGCCCCAGGATTGCCCTCATTCCTCTGGGTAGAATCGGTTTTTAGGTCTATTGGGAACAGGCTGGGCACCTTTCTGGAGGCAGACATGTCGTTTCTTCAAACCCAAAATATGGCGATGGCTCGGATATTGGTAAATCTAAACCCCAGGGGAGGACTGGCGGAAAAGATAAACATCCAGTACAGAGAATATGTTTTCGAGCAAATTCTTGACTATGAGCATCTCCCTTTCAGATGCCATAGATGCCATGTCTACGGACATCTAGCAAGAGATTGTCCCTTGGGGAAACGCAGAAGAAGGAACCAGAAACCGCCGGAGGATGAAGGCATGTACGCGGATCAGGAACATCATGTTCAGGAATTGGAAATAAAGAAGAACCCGGTGATGGAGTCGATGGAGGTGGACTATCAGCTGGAGGAGAAGGAATTAGAACAGATCCCAGTCATCTCTCCCGGCAGGGATGGAAGGAACGAAACAGAACCCAATAAAGAAAGAACGCCGGGATCAGATCCTGTCAATGAAAGCCCGATTCAGAGGCCTATCAATGAATTTCCAGCTTCCATGAGTACATCTCCAGCTGAAGACCTTCCGGGTATGAGACTAGACTCAAGTAACCCATCTTTAACTCTTTCTGAATCTAAAGATGATTGCTTGATTACTAGTTTGAATACTAAAAAACGCCCGCTGGATGATCAATTACATATTGAAAATTTTGTTGAAAATATCACAGCTGCCATCCCCTCCATTGATCTGAACTGTGAGGATGAACCTCCTGAGGAAGCTAAACCGGTCTCGGCCTCCCTTACCTGCCATTATAACCTAAGATCCCTAGATAAAAAGCCTGAGCGTCTAGGATCGTTTGGAGGAATAGGTCGAACCTCTCCTCAAATAAAGAAAGTGAGGGGTAGGAAATCGAGTTTATCTAATGCCAAGGTTAGAGCAAAGATTGATGTTGTAGATGGGAAACAAATGACAATTCATGGGGCGCTTAGAGCTGTGAACCCCCAAGAGACAGTACTTAAATGATCCTGTTATCCTGGAACTGTAGGGGGTTAGCCAGTAAACCCAAAAAACTGGCCTTAAAGGAGCTGGTACTGAGTTCGAAACCGGATTATATCCTTCTGCAAGAAACTTTAGGCAACAGCGCTGAAGTAGAAAAAGCTCTTACAGCTCTACTTCCGGGGTGGCGGTTCTGTGCTATGGACTCTATCGGCCACTCGGGAGGATTGGCTATAGGGTACAAAGAAGGAAGAGTGAGAATTTTAAATCAGTGGGGTTTGCAACGTGCTATGGGAGCAGAGATTCAATCTACAGATCTTGATGTTCCTCTTACAATTGTAAATATATATGGGCCCTGTCAGGGAAGGATGGAGTTCTGGAACGACCTTCTGTGAAAAGATATAATGGGAAGAAGCAACATGGTTCTGGGTGGAGACATGAACTTCTCTTTAGGGAGGGCCGAAACTTGGGGTCCGGCGGCTAGAGAAGATATGCTATCAGAATTCTTTCAAAGATCCATAACCTCTCATAATCTAATAGACATAAATCTCATTAAAATGAAACCCACATGGAGGAACCGAAGAGTAGGAGAGGCCAGAATTGCAAAGAGGCTGGATCGATTTCTTTTGAGCGAAGACTTGACTGCCAGTATTCCCATGTTTCGGCAGTGGGTGGGAGAGGGGGGAAACTCGGACCATTTCCCGATCTTCCTAGAGTTATCCAAACTACCTAGGAAACCAGCAGCGCCTTTTAAATTCAATGCAACATGGTTGCAAGAGGAATCCTATGAAAAGCTATTCAAGGAAACTTGGATCCATCCAGATGGAAGATCCCAGGAGGGGAAAGGTTTTCTGTTCATGGAAAATTTTAAAAAGTTAAAAAAAGCAACTATTGAATGGGAAAAGTCAAGGAGGGAGAGACAGAAAGAGGATTTAGTCCTCATTAATGAAGAGCTCCAAAGGATGGAATGTACAGAGACAGACGGCTACAGATCACAGGAGTCAAAAGAGAAAATTTTACTGCTAGAAAAACAGAGGGACCAAATTCTACTGTCAAAAGAAGAGGAATGGAGGCTAAAGAGCAGGGAAATATGGCTGAAGGCTGGGGATGAAAACACGAAGTTTTTCCACAACTATGCAAAAGGGCGAAAAAATGCAAATACAATATGGAAGCTAAAAAACGAGGAGGGTGAAGAGGCTAACACTTTCGAGGAACTTTCTCTCCTAGGGAGGAATCACTTTCAGAGCCTGTTTGCGGATCAAGGGGAAATCACATTAGCAGAAATTATCAGGACTGCCCAATGCTTCCCCAGATATGTAGAGGACGAGGAGGCAGAGAGTCTAATGTATGAAGTCTCAAAGGAGGAAGTAGAAAGTGTTATAAAATCAATGGCAAAAGATAAGAGCCCAGGTCCGGATGGATGGACCATAGAGCTATTCCAACATTTTTTTGAACAAATTGGGACAGAACTAACAAAGGTAGTGGAAGAGTCTAGGAGGAAAGGAGAGGTATACAACCCCTTCAACACAACTTTTATAGCACTTATCCCGAAGAAGGAGAATCCGGACTCATTTGAAGACTTCAGGCCTATATCTTTATGCAACTGTATTTACAAAATCATTGCCAAATTGATAGCAGTAAGGATAAAACCAATTCTTTCAAGATGCATTACAAATGAGCAGTTTAGTTTTTTGGATGGTCGGCAGATACATGAAGCCATAGGAGTGGCACAGGAAACTATCCACAGTGTCAAGCAAATGAAAAGAAAGGGAGCAGTGATAAAAATTGATTTATCAAAAGCATATGATAGAATAAACTGGGTTTATATAAGGATGCTACTTACCCATTTAGGATTTAAATATGAATTCATCAGATGGATAATGAGATGCATCTCCAATGTAAACTTTGCAATTCTAATAAATGGTGCAGCCACTCCTTTCTTCAAAAGCTTCAGGGGGTTAAGACAAGGGTGCCCCTTATCGCCCCTGCTTTTCCTTTTGGTGGTAGAAGGCCTGAGTCACCTGATTCGATCAGCCAAAAGAGAGGGAGCAGTAAAAGGATTGGAAGTAGCAGTCAACATGTTTATCACACATCTCTTGTTTGTGGACGACATCTTACTGTTCACAAATGGAAGTCTGAATGAAATTAAGGAATTAAAAAATATTCTGGATCTGTTCATGAAAGCGACTGGAATGCAAATAAATTATAGAAAGTCCCAGCTTATCACTGAAGGTTTAAACAGAAATGAGAAAAACCAGATCTCCGCCCTACTTCCCTTTGAAGTACACAGCATGGAGAATCCTTTCAAATACTTAGGATTTTGGCTGAAGCCTAACGCATATAGGAACCAAGATTGGAACTGGTTGGTAGCCAAAACTGAATCCAGAATATCTCAATGGAGTTACAAATGGCTCTCCCGAGCAGGAAGACTGACTTTAATCAAATCAGTGCTCCTAGCCATGCCAGTCTACTGGGCTGCATTAACATGGGTTCCAAAGGGGATTCTAAGGAAGATAAATAGGATTTGCAGTAGGTTCCTCTGGGCAGGCTCAAAGGAGGAATCTGTTCTTCCATGGGTACCCTGGGATAAAATAGCAAGACCAAAAGAATGGGGTGGATGGAGGATAAAAAACCTTACGGATTTCAGTACATCTCTGGCAGCGAAATCAGGATGGAGAATAATCAAAATGGAGAATCTCTGGACAAAAGTGGTTAAAAGGAAATATATTGACCCCACACCACTAGAAGAATGGATAAGGAAGGAAAGTAAGAAGGATAAAAATGGTTCGGTGGTGTGGAAAGCCACTGTGGAGGCTTTCAAGGTGATAGAACAAGGGCTGGCATGGCAGATTGGGAATGGGGAAAACCTAAAGATAGGGAAAGATCCTTGGGTTGGATGTAATGAAAAATATGCTCTTTCTCCAGGTCTAATCAGACATCTAGAATCCAAAGGTATCAGGCATCTAAGTCAAGTTGAGAAAATTGGTTTCTCAACGATTTGGGGGCAAGCCTGGAAATCTGGTGAAGAGTTAGGTCTTCGCCCAACCTGGTGGAACTAATGGAAGGTATTCACCAAGGAACTAACTCGGTCCAATGTAAGGTTAAGGGACAGACAGGATCAGCTGATCTGGGCACACGCGGAAAATGGATCGTACTCCCCAAAATTCAGTTATAAATTTTTAATGAACAGAAAAGGATGGGGAGAACCAGAATGGTGGGACAAGCTGATCTGGAAACTAAAATGCCCAGCAAAAGCTAGATTATTCTTTTGGTGCATTTTAAAAAGAAAAATTCCTACTTGGGATTTGCTTCAAGCTAGGTACAAGCAAGGGCCGGGGAGATGCTCTCTTTGCAAGTCGGATTCCGAGAATATAAGCCATATATTCCTCGCATGCCCTTTCGTCAAAACAGTCTGGGCAGAGGTCGGGAAACTCATAGGGAAAAGGATTGAATGGGAGGGGAGAAATGTTCAGGAGGTTTGGGAAAAATGGTGCCGCAACTACCTCGGTTGGAAAATGAGAAATCTTCCTCCTATCATATGCTGGGGAATATGGATTGCAAGAAATCGGAGTATTTTCATGGAGAAGGAAACCACAGCTGAATCAATTGCAATTCAAAGTTCTGCTATCCTTGAAAGTATCCCAGATTCAGAGGAAGGAAGCAACACCAGGCAGATTAGGGAGGAACAGATCCGAGAAGGGATTCCATGGGCATATTTTGACGGAGCCTCACAGAACAACACAGCAGGAGCAGGAATGATCATACATTTAAGCAAAACCAAGTCTTTAAAAGCATCTGTAGGGCTAGGCACAGGGACAAATAATTATGCAGAACTTTCAGCCTTAAAACTCCTTCTATGCTGGCTTATTCACAGGCACATTCTTACAGTTCATATCTTTGGAGACTCTTTATCTGTTGTTAATTGGGTCAACGGACAAAGTAGATGTCACAGTTATATGCTTAGACCTTTGCTTGAAGAAATTATGTCCTTAAAGAGCTCTTTTAATGTATTTTCAATCGGTCATATCTACAGGGAGCGAAACGGTACAGTGGATACCCTTTCTAAAGAAGGTTTACAGCAAGCTATGGGCAGTTGGAAAGTAGTGGAAGAAGATCAGGGACAGATCCGTGTGTCGGATCAACCTCCATGCACTTAATGCCTATCATCCGTACAGTTAAATATTTTGTTCTGTTTGTTTTTTTTTCATATGTTTTAGCATAAACAATTGGAACCTATGGTATTATGTTCTGAACTACTTGTTGGTGAAACATTGTCACAGTTTTTGAAATATGTCTTTTGCTATTTTCGTTTTGGGCTGCTTTCCTCTTAAGAGGAAGCCCAGAAAATAGTAAATGGACATACACAGTTGGATCACTTTATTTTGGCTTGTACTGAGTGCATAATGGGCTGAAAACAAAACTAATAATTCGTCCTTTCAGCTGACCTTAAGCCAGATTATGAGACACAGAAAGGTTTGTTCTTTTTGTAGCAGCTCTATGACTTCGTCATACAGCAAACGGAATGCCTTTGGCATATACTTGTAACTTTTTATGTTTAATGAAAAGTTCGCTTTTTTCCTTGGAAAAAAAAATATATACTGTGGCCCAAATAAAAATATACTATCTTGAATTAACACCGAGAATATTTGTCTATATACTTCGCAAATCCTGAAGTTGTAGTCTGAACTATCTTCCTTAGATATCCGAGATTTCTCCTACAATTGTTTACCGAAATCTTCAAATTTATGCGAGCTTTGTTCCTGTGCTTCGCATCTATTACAATTGTCCGAATTGGTCTCTGTTCTGCGCAGTTTAGCGGGGTTTATATAGTTGTTTCTCCCAATATTAAGCCGACCTATCCATTAGATTTGAGGCCAACATGTTTCCAAGTTTGTGGGTTGGCTTTAAGAGGTATTCCAACGTTGATCTGATTAGGAGTGTTTAGCATTATTCTTGAGCTATGCTGACAAGCTAATTGACAAGGTGTTGAGGCATACTTGACACTTCATATACATGACTCTAATTACATTTATGAAAAGATGACAAATCCCTAAAAGACATCACGAAGAATTCTTTGACCTATAATAAAATCCCTTGTTCATGAAACCCATGAAGCAAGCTTAACAAAATATATTTTATTATCTTTTTCTTCTTCATTACATATATACATAATTACATAGTCAATATGAAGACCAAACCTAGTTACACTTTCCAACACTAATCAAAGTTACACCAAAGGATGTTTTTACAGGCAAGAAGCTTGACGCGTCTCACTTCCAGATCTTTGGCAATCTTGTTTACTGCCATGTGTCTTCAAATAGCCGAAAGAAGTTGGATTTCACAACAAGGAAGGGCATTTTCGGGGGCTACAACAAGACATCCAAGGCGTATAGGGTGCATATTCCAGCACTCAGGAAGGCAGTGATCAAACGTGACGTGAAGTTCGAGGAAGAAAGGGCTCTCAAGAAGTCCTTGGAGCATGAGCAGGGTGCATCACAAGAGGAGGAGGAGCAAACTCCCAAGTAGGAGGCTCAGCCAATTTCTCAGCCTTCATCACAGCAAGTTGTTAGACAGGCCAACCAGCACACAGTTGAGGAGAAAGCACAGGAACAGGAGGAGAGAGTAGAGTTAGAAGGTCCTACTCAGCCAATGACTCCCAATGCAGGGAGAGGACAAGCCAGGTGGGAAAATTAGTTGATTAGGGAGGCTCAGGAGAGATTTGGAGCTCCCAATTCCACATTCAGACAAAGTAAACAACCACTAAGATATACAAGATATATGGCACTGATGATAGAGGTTATAGACTATGAGCCGCCTTCTTACAAGGAGGTAGCTTCATAGCAAGTTTGGTGTGATGCTATGGTGGAAGAGTACTCTTCCATCATGCAGAACGATGTCTGGGAGATAGTGCAAAGACCGATTGGCAAATCAGTTGTGGGATCACATTGTGTGTATAAGATTAAGCATGCAGTTGATGGGAGTGTGGAGAAGTGTAAGGTTAGATTCATGGCCAAAGGGTTCTCTCAGGTCGCAGGGATTGACTATGATGAGACGTTTGCACCAGTGGCCCAATATTTGTCCATGAGGACTATTTTGGCGATTGCAACATAGATGGGGTGGAGGATCCACCAGATGGACGTGAAGACCGCCTTCCTTAACAGATTTGTTGAGAAAGAGATTTATGTTGAACAACCTGAGGGATTTGAGACTTTCGGCAGAGATATGCATGTTTGCAAGCTAAAAAGAGCTCTTTATGGCTCAAGCAGGCACCGAGGGCATGGTATGCCCAGATAGACAGCTACCTTCTCAAATTGGGCTTCACTAAGAGTGAAGTTGACCCCAACCTGTAATATATTGTGGTTGAGGAGCAGCTTCTCATTCTTGTGTTGTACGTTGATGATTTGATATTGAGAAGGGATGAGGAGCCCAAGAGAGTGCATTGGGTGGTTGCAAAACATATATTGAGTTACCTACAAGGCACCGTGGATTATGGTCTGGACTATGTTAGGTGTGATGGAGGCAGATTGATTAGTTGCACAAACTCAGATTGGGCTAGCAGTGCTAGTGACAGGAAGAGTACTTCCAAGTGTTGTTTCTCTTTAGGCTCAACAGTTGTGCCATGGTTCAGCAGGAAACAGAGGTCAGTGGCATTGAGCAGTGCAGAGGCAGAGTATATGGCAGCTAGTCAGGTAGGTTGCGAGGCACTTTAGCTTCGCAAGATGCTATTTGGATTATTTGGTCAAAAACTGAGACCAACTACGATCTACTGTGATAATCAAAATTGTATCAAACTCTCCAAGAATCCAGTATTTCATGATCAGTCAAAGCATATTGAGATCAGATACCACTTCATCAGAGACTGGGTTTAGAGGAGTTGTGAAGCTTGAGTATATATCCATTGATGAACAGGTAGCAGACATTCTCACCAAGTCATTCCCAAGGGGCAAGCATGTATTCTTCAGAGACGGGATGGGCGTGGTGAGAAACACCTTCCTCGATAAAGAGTGTTGAAAATTGTACCAAGGAGGTGTTTCCTAGGCATTTCTCCTTTTGGCCTAGGGGGACACATAAATCACCTTTTGTCTAAGTGATATTATGGGTTTATTAATATCAAGGGGGCTAAAGTAGTTTTTATGTGGAGATGTACTATGTACTTTAAGTTATTGAAGTCACATGTGTTTTAAAAGTGACTTTGTGTGTAAAGTACTAAGTACACTTTATATTATTAAAGTGACTTATGTTTTAAAAGTCACTTTATGAGAAAAAGTGACCATGGTACTAAAACATTAAAAAGTACTAGGGAAGCTATTAATAGAAGAAGGGGACCACATGAGGGTTCAAGTAGGGGACTAATCTCCGCCCTTGATCTAAATGGTTTGAGATTGAATCTCAACCATTAGATCTTAGGGATAGGGTCTCATATTTTCCCAAGAGACAAAAAAAGGGAGAAAAGGAGTTTTGGAAGCTCATTATTCTCATAAGAGCATTGAGGACAGGAGCAAGGAGAAAGGAGGAGAGCTTGGAGAAATCTTACTGCAGAGACAAGCAAGCTACAATAGATCGAACTCTTCTAAAGAATGAGTTAATGTCCTTGGAGGGGGCTCGAATTTCTAAGTAGTGACCACTGTCCACACACAGGTCAAGTGATCCAGCTGGATATTTGTGACCATCCGCCTATTCCACTTGGAGCCCCACCATTGTTTCTTTCAATTTCCTTAATTGTAGCACAGTTTACTATTTTTGGTAGTTTTCCCGGTCCTGAATGGGCAAACTCATTGCATTTGCAATTGAAAGTTGTAGTCCTCAGATAGATCTTTCTAACGAGGTATCGTACACGTCAAACACAAATCGTATACCAAAGTTATGACACTGGGAAGTTGATGTACCAATTTACTCTAACACGACCCACAGAATTTTGACACTTCATCTCTTAGGTTAGGTTTTTGGATGTTTAGGGTTTTCCATTGTTTCTCAATAATAAGTAGGCCTTCGACCCTCATTGTAACACAGTTCAGAAGGCATGTAGCCGCCACATCTCTTCTCAGAGATAAACTACCATCGTCTAAGTTAGTTTATTTCCATTATGCAAGTAAACAGTTTTTAGTACTTTGTTATTAATGAATTGAAGTTTTGTTTTCATTGTATGTTTGTGTTTTTGTTCATATGTGTATTTCATTTCGTTCCTTCATAAATCGGGATCAGTGGTATCAAAGCGGTCTGCTCTCTCGGTTTTTTTGTGCATGTCCCCAACAAGGTCGGGGTATAAGGAGTTGGGACTGGAATTGGTTGAGTCTTTGCAAGACCGTCCCAACTCACACAAAAGACCTCCCATGGCGAAAGAAAAGAAAGACGAGGGAGCACGAGATCCTATCAAACTGCTACTCGAAGAAACCCTCGAGCGGCAAAGGAACGAGATCATGGACAATTTTTCCCAGATCCTTCGGCGGATGCCCATCAGCAATGCATCTTCATCTAGCAATCACTTCGGAAGCACCACCCCCTTCAAGGTACAAGTGAACTTCAATATCCCTAATATTTGAGGTCAAACAAATGCAGATGTTGTAGATAAATGGTTGAATATGTTGGAAGGTTATTTCTTGTCCATAGTTTCTCCGATAGGGAGAAGATCACTTTTGCACTTCATAAGGTTGCCCCCCATGTCAAGGATTGGTGGGAAACTTACTGTGAGAAAAGGGTCGAGGAAACCTCTCTGTTTACCCCCGCCCCCCCTCTTGGAACTATTTTCGAGACGCTGTCAAGGAACAGTATTACCCCGTGGAGAGCTATGAAGACAAGTACATATAGTGGACCACACTACGACAAAAAAGGGACGAAGATGTGCATGAGCTCAAAAATATTTTTCATACTCTACGCACAAAGTTGGGTATTAAATATTCTGAGCGGCATCTGGTGCTCAAGTACCGCAGTTGTCTACACAAATACATTTAGCAGGAAATGGAGTTCCTGGACATCTTCGAGCTTGGTAGCATACCTATATGCTTCTAAGATTGAACAAAAAATTAAACAAAAGAAGCGTGACTTTGGATTTGTGAATCAGAAGCAGGGCAAGGGCACCCCCAAACCGCATAACAAAGGACAAAGCCAAGGTGAAGCGACCCAGGACAACCCATCGAAGTCGCAAGCAAATAATGGCACCATGAATATGAAGAAGGACACCGAAAAGTGGTGTGAGTTCCACAAGAGCCCCACCCACAACACAAATGAGTGTCGTGCCAAGCAGTCATTAGTGGTCAAGTTGAAAGCTTCAAAGTTCGATGTATGTTTTGATTCTAAGCCAGAACCCGACAAAGGGAACGACAATGGGAAGCAGATTATTAACGCAGAACCTACTGCCACCATTTCCACCACCAAGGTCCAGAAGATTAAGCCTGAAGATCCAGAGGAGGGGGAGCATCTCTTCTACCCAGCGGGAGCCAAAAGAACCTCATTTCAGCAGAGGTCGTGAAGCGATTGGGCCTACCGACCATACCACTCCCGCAATCATACACCATCAGGTGGCTTCACCAAGGACGAGATCTTCGTGTCAGTCAACAGTGTCGCCTTCCCTAGAGCATCAAGCCCTTCACGGATGAGGTATTGTGTGATGTTGCTCCTCTTGAAGTTTGTGATGTGTTATTAGGCAAACCATACTTGTGGAAGCGTCATGCTGTGTATGAGTCCAGGCCTCGCACTGTTTTATTACTTTGGGCAATAAGTTATACAAGATACAGAAGGTAGCCTCTCCTACCGCCATCTCTTTGATCTTTGCGAAGCAATGCAGTAAGATCATCTTCCAGACCAGGAAATTTATTTTATTTCTGATTCGCTCTCAAAGTAAGGGGAAGATAGTGGCCACATTCATGGTCCCCAGGAAGGGTTTCCCCACATAGCAGAAGCAGATGGATAAGGTCGTGGAAGAATACAAGGCCATATTCTCCTCACCCACAAGGGTACCTTTGCATTGTCAAGTCAAGCATTCAATCGATCTAACTCCCGGAGCACCTCTACCCAATGGGCCAATATACCACCACTCCATTTTCTGGAAAATGAAGAAATCAAGTGGCAAATCCTGGAGTTGCTACAAAAAGGGCACACTTGACCAAGTTCCTCACCTTGTGGGAGCCCGATTGTACTTGTGTAGAAAAAGATGGGACCTGGACACTTTGCATTGATTATCGGGCACTAAACAAAATCACTATCAGGAATAGATATCCAATCCCACGGATTGATGACCTTCTTGACTAGCTCAAGGGGGCCAAGTATTTTAGCAAGATCGATTTGAAGTTTGGATATCCCCAGGTGCCAATAGAACCCACAGATGTATGGAAGATCGCCTTCAAATCCAAACAGGGCCTTTTCGAGTGGTTGGTCATGCCTTTCGGGTTGACAAATGCCCCTGCAACTTTTATGAGGTTGATGGATGACATCTTGCGGCCCTTTACCAACTCGTTCATGGTTGTAGATTTGGACAACATCCTCATCTTCAGCAAGAGTTGGGAAGAGCACTTGCAAAACATTCAGCAAGTACTTCAAACCCTGTGGTAACACAAACTATGTGCCAACTTGGAGAAATGCACCTTTGGCATGAGCCAAGTCCAATATCTGCGTTACATCATTGATGAGCAAAGCATGCATGTGGATCCAGCTAAGATCCAAGTCATTCGGGATTTGACAGCCCTAAGCACTCTAACAAAGCTTTGCAACTTTCTGGGCCTTGCCAATTTTTATCGGAGGTTCGTGTTGGGATTCTCTCATATCACTTGCCCTTTGAGTCAAGTTACCAAGGCTGGAGTGAAAGCACAAATTTTCTGGTCTGAGTCCCAACAAAAGACATTTGTTGAGCTGAAGCATTGCCTCTACTTTGCACCATTACTCACATTGTCAGACTTGCAGCAACCATTTGAAATTGAGACAGGCTTCTATGACTATGTTATTGGTGCAGTCCTCACCCAAAAAGGGCATCCGGTGGCCTATCAAAATGAGACTTTCCAACACAATTCGGAAATACCCCACCTATAATAAGGAGATGTATTCCATCGTGCAGGCTTGCCGACAATGGAAACATTACATTCTGGGGAAGGAGACGGTCATCCACACAGATCACCAACCCCTGCAGTTTATACAAACCCAAGGGAAGTTGCAGAACGATTGCCATCAGAAGTAGTCCACATATCCGCAACAATTCCATTTGAATATCAAATACAAGGGCAGCACCAATCATGTTGTAGATTGCCTCAGTCGGCCACCAATTGCAGCACTAACCATTGTTCTCAATTCTTGTGGCCACAAGACATCTAGATGGTCGCAACTATATAAAAATAATCCAAATTTCGCCACCAAATGCTAGTGGATGGCAAGCAAGTTCCAGACTTCCACCTCCAGGATGCATTATTATGCTACTTGGGCCACCATTGTGTTCCTTCAAGCGAGCGTGCCAAGCTGATTTGGGAGGCGCACTACAGTCGGGTCACAGGGACTTTTGTGTAGAGAAAATTATGTTCGTACTACAGAAGTATTTTTATTGGCCAAATCTCCGACAGGATGTTGGAAAATACATCAGATCCTACACTACTTGTGTCATCGCCAAGCCAATATTAAGAAGCAAGGCTTGTATACTCCTATACCTACTCCTAGCCAACCCTGGGAATCCATCACCATGGACCATGTTAGCACTGAAAATGTTAATGGTGTAATCGGCATTGTGTCACTGTTTTCAATTTTTTTTATTGTGTCCTAGTCCATGTCCAAAGTTTGAGTCATTTCCAATAAAGGTTAAAAAGAGTCCCAACATCAGGGTATTTTTAAGTGAATAGGTGTCATAGTGTTTTAGAGTCCTAAAATAAGTTAAAATCTCTATTTTGACTTATGTTAGTGTTGAAAGTCATTGTTTGGGTAATAAAGTTGTAGTCATCTGGTCTGGAATAATAGCTACCTTTGTTGCAATTTCATTGTCAAAACAGTAATGCAGTAAAGGGCAACTATTTCTCAGAAATGAAAGTCATATATTCCACACAGTGAAAAGCGCAGTTATTTCACTGAGATTTTGGTTATCTCAATAAAGAGGCTACAGGTAAACAGAGACCACTCCTCCAGTAAGCAATTTCAGTTTTCAAAGCAGGCAAATCAAGGCTTCGTGGACAGTATTGCAACCAGACTTCTTTAAAAGCAAAGCGCTGCCTGAAGAAAACAGATTGACCAGCAGAGTGGGAGATCCGGAGAAGAACCGCGTACAGGATGAGCGGACGGTCATGATCCAATCGCAGATGTAAAGGGGAAGAGATCCAATGGCAACCCAGGAGCACAAATTGCACGTGTGATATCCCAAATGGGATATTTTAACTAAAATGCAGAAATAGACTTGAGCAACAAAATAAATGGAAATAAACACACAGCCACCAATATAACACAATGGATGTCGATAAAATCACTGAGCCATTTTATTAATCCATGGTAAAACGTACATCAACATAAAGGAACAGTGGAACCTGAGCTTGCCAAGCAAGCAGAGCAAAACCCAGAAAGATCTCTGGCCTAACTGATGAAACACTGGCAATGATGTAGATGGCTCAACAAGAAGGCTGTTGCAAATCGGCTACGGCAAAAGCTGTCACTGAACCCACTGAAGCACAAGTTGAAGATCTGAATAATCCTCACACCAATCCCTAAAGCTCTGCGAAACTTCTGAATGAAGTCTCCTCAAGAGAGTTGGGTTTTCGTCCAACACTCACAAATCACCCGAGGGTTTCCGTCCTGGGGCAACGGCTGAAATAGAGAACCACGTCTCACACCTCTCATACAATAAAATAACATGATCCCAAGATATCCCTCAATGGCTCCTCCCTTTCTTTTATAGATCTCTTGAAGCCTTCTAGGGCATTATTTTATTATTATTTTATTCATGGTGCACTTTTCCCTCTTATTAAAATATTCCTTTTTAATGCAGAAAAGAGTAAATCGGCTACCATGTCTCCTCTGGTCACTGAAACTCATGCCCAACCATCCCATCATGTAGGTATCCTCGTCCTGGTTCCAATGAGCTATTACACTAAGGTGTTCCATCATGTATTCCTCCTAGAATGCCACCTTGAGCGTAATCAGCTGAGTTAAGCCCACAAATAACTCAAATTTCCGAAAGTTGTCGGAATGCACCAGAACGAAAGCCAAACTACTCGGATGATGGAATATATCAAGCGAATGCCACCGGACACCATGGAAACTCCTCAAAACTCCTCCAAAAAGCCCTTCAGCCCACTGATAGTGTAATATCCCCAAAGGGAAATAACCAGTAATAAACAGAAATATGCTAGACAGATATAGAAAATACAATGCTGAACCAGATCATGGAACCAATACACATAGAATGCCAGAAAACTGAGCCATTTTATTCATCTGAAAGTACATAGAGAGGAGTACAAGAAAATCAGAGTGAGTGCACCTATCCTTGCCTGGGCACTTAATCCCTCTCAAAAATAGGAAATGGCCTGGGCTGCAACCGCATCCCAAATACGGAAGAACCGAAGCTAGGGGCCGATCCCCTGTCGAATGAGCTAAAAATCTACAGATCACCTATACTCGCTGCTCCGGACAAAACCCAGAAACCATTTACCAAACGGACCACCTCCGAAAATCGCCCCCAGAAACCCTCCTACAAAAACGCTGGGCCTCCAGGAAAGGCACAGAAGCTCAAGAAATATGCTGAGAAAAGGGGTTGAATCCTCCTGCAAATCCTCCAGATAAGATAACCAAACTCCTCAGGGCTGAAAACACTGAAAAACGCTGCCAAAACCCACACACATGCTCCTGCTCATCAGATCAGCGTCCTCCTAGATGAATCAGCGTCCTATATGCTCAGATCTGCTAGATCTGAAGCCTCCAATCCAGATCTGCGTCCTATCCCTCCAGATCTGCGTCCTCCTATATCAGATCTACTGCTATCTCCTCAAATCTATGCTAGATCTGCCAATATCTCCTCAGATTTGCAACCTCAAAGGCTGGATCTGATGTTATCTCTTCAGATCTAGGCTGGATCTGCCAATATCTCCTCAGATCTGCAATCTCCCAAGCTGGATCTAATGCTATACTTCCAGATCTGCACCATACCAAACTAGATCTGCAATTATCTGCTCAAATCTATCATCACCAAGGTTGGATCTTGTTTCAGAATCTCTGGTTCCCTGCTGGGTTCTCCTCTGCGAACCGGGATACTGGCCTCACTCTCCTGTTACACTCGTTTTCTCGCTTCCGAAATGTAACAGTTCTTCCTCTCCGAATCATACCCACAAGAGGGAAGCCCTCCCTTTCTCCAAACCGCACTTAAACTCTGCTCGTGCCATCATAATAAACCGAAAGGTGAACTCGTAACAATCAAACCTTACTAGGGCGGGCACTCGAAGTCCCCCGAAGCTAAGGGTGAAACCAGAAATAACCTTACCAGGGCAGGCACTCGAAGTCCCCCGAGGTTAAGGGTGAGATCTCCGACCGGAGACACTCGGTTGCACTAAACAGTGCTGCAGACCGACTAAACAACCGGCGTGCTGAAGCAGACAGAAGTCTAGCTCTCAATATCAATATAAAATCATGCATACCAAATGAAGTGGAAACCCCTCCTTTTATAAGGCTAAACTCCCTCCAAAACCTTAACTGCGTCCTCCACCTTGCAGTTACTCTTGGGTCAGCGTGAGGCCTCCCCTCATATACGTGTGGACCCCCAAGGCCCCCTCTTTAAGTTATAACGTTAATCAACTAGGAAAACACTTTATTTTATAAAGTGAGGTGACTAAAGTGAGGTGACCCCTCTTATTTCTCACTTTATTTACTATTTCCAACTAAAGCGGCAAAATTAAACAAAAATGAGATATTCCAATTAGCAAGGCTAATTGGGAATATTACAGTCTCCCCCGGCAAAACGTTGCTTGTCCTCAAGCAACTGAAGTGATGGATGCTGTAAAGTCTGCTCACTCTCCCCAGTGGCATCCTCATCCGGAAAAAATGGCTTGTTCTCAAGCAATGCTTGAACAAGCCTACTCTCTAGCTGATGCTCCCTGCCGATACTGCAAAATGTGCCTGGGTCCCACTGAAACCTCTCTGTCTCCTGCATCACCCTGATATGAAAGGATATCTCAATGCCAGGATCCCAAACTGGCCTCTCATGGTACCAGCCAATCAATAGTCCTCCCGGATCCCATCGCCACTGTGGCCAATAATCGCCCAAGTCCCATGACTCAGACTGCTCACTGCCTCCGGCTATGACTAAAGACCATGACTGCTGCTGCTCTGCATCTATGAATGTGTAAGTTGTCCCATCGACTGTGTACCAGCTCATCATCTCTCTCCACTCAAGGCATGAAGTGAGGAACATCTCTCTCATGTGGATCCTCCATCCCCACGCAATCATCCAAACAAAATGAGCCACCTCCCGACAAGGCAACTCCTGAGAATCTCCTTCCACCTCAGGCTCTGGTAATGAAGGTGGGCTGAAAATATGAATTTGGCAAGCATCATAGCTTACCCCATGCTGTCCTTCTCTCCACTCATGACAAGTGTAGAGTCTATGCTGATTCTGGGCTGCAAAATCATTGCCCTCCAATGGCAAAGTGAAAAACAATCCACCATAGAAGGTTCCTCCATCAATGAAGAACAGGCTGGCCCAAAACAAACCATCCATGAAGAATAAGACATGGTCATCATGGATCGCCCTAATGAGATGTTTGCTGAAGGTTCTACATGAGGATACATAGTGCAAACAATCTCTCACAAGGATACAACGCAGTCTCATCCACTGCAACCTCAGAAAATCACATGGCAAGCAATGTACAAGATCCATCACATCTACTAATGGATAGTAAATGGCTGAATATGACAACAACATAGGTCCAAACACTTGCCCATGGCTGTACAATGGATGAATGTCAATCTCATGGCCCACCTCAAAAGAGAACGCATATATAGTAGTGGTGGCCATGCCTCCTCCCATGCTCCCATTAGAACATGTAGTGCAGAATTTGTGAGAATTTTTCCCACTCACGGACACACCCAGCTCATGTGTCTCCCTCATAATCAAGCCTCCCATGCAAATCTGATCATATGCTGGAAGTAAGATGGTACATGGATCCATAAATGAGTCCTCCATAGTGTTTTGGCATGCTATGAAGAAGAATGAACCATGTGCTGCAACAAAATGAGCCACCTCCCGACAAGGCAACTCCTGAAAATCTCCTTCCACCTCAAGCTCTGGTAATGAAGGTGAGCTGAAAGTCTGATCTTGGCAAGCATCATAGCTCACCTCATGCTGTCCTTCTCTCCACTCATGACAAGTGTAGAGTCTATGCTGATCCTGGGCTGCAAAATCATTGCCCTCCAATGGCAAAGTGAAAAACAATCCACCATAGAAGGTTCCTCCATCAATGAAGAACAAGTTGGCCCAAAACAATCCATCCATGAAGAATATGACATGGTCATCATGGATCACCCTAATGAGATGTTTGCTGAAGGTTCTACATGAGGATACATAATGCAAACAATTTCTCACAAAGATACAACGTAGTCTCATCCATTGCGACTTCAGAAAATCACATGGCAAGCAATGTACAAGATCCATCACATCTACTAATGGATAGTAAATGGCTGGATATGACAACAACATAGGTCCAAACACTTGCCCATGGCTGTACAATGGATAAATATC
>JAXQQM020085594.1:0-28089 GCA_034641835.2 Pinus albicaulis
ATCGCGCTTTTTTCAGCTCGGCGATTATATCGGCGATGTTTTGGGCGATTTTTTGAAAAAATCGCCATCGCGATTTAATCGCGATTTTTTCGAAAAAATCGCGAGTCGATCGGTATTAATCGTGGAGCCGGCGGACAGCGGGTTTATATGCGGTTTTTTGGTTTTTTTTTGTCATTTTTCGTTGGACAGCATTGTGTATGAGAGCCAAGGAGAGAAGAAGAAAGAGCCAAGGAGGGAAGGAGGGGATTTAAAGCCCAAGATTGGACAAAACTTCGAATTTCTTGCAATCCAAGCGAAGAAAAATCAAATTTGGACCAAGTGTTTCCGGCAAAACGTTTTTCCAGGTATGGTCATCAAATTTAACCCATTTTTTTTTGTTTTTTTCTTGTTCTTCCATGGGTTTCTATTACCCATGTGTTTTTCATCACTTGTGATTGCATTTGGTTGTGTTTTTTTGGTTTTTTTTGTTTTATTGAGAGAGGAGGGTTTATTTTGGTCAAAAATGAAAAAAATTGTTTGTAAAATTTTGTTTTTTCTATTTCTTCTTGTGCTCTTAGCTTCTTCTCATTATTTTTGTTTGTGTTTCAACTTTCAACATGTATTTTTTCCAATTATTTTTGGATTGAGTTGAGGATTTTTTTTTGGTGAAAAAAATCAAAATGTTGTATGTAAAATTGTAATTTTTTTATTTTATTTTTTAACTGGCAATTTTTCTTGTGCCCTAGGTTCAAATTTCAACATTCAAAGTTCAAACTTCAAAGTTTCCAACATGCCAAGGAAATTAGATCCTTTATGGGAATTTGGTGAACCTGATGGGGGTTTTGACCGTTCAAACTTGACTTGCAAATTATGTGGTCAACACATGACAGGAGGGGTATACAGGTTGAAATACCACTTGGCACAAATTCCTGGGCATGAAGTAGGCCCTTGCAAAAACACCAATCCAGAAATAATCAAAAGAGCCATGAACTCATTGGGAGAAATAGAAACCACTAAACTCGGCAGAGCAGCTCTGAAAAGTCAAATATCAGGGTTTGTGGTTGAGCGTGAGAGTGGTAGTGGCTCTTCAGCATCAGCCTCTTCTACAGGCAGCCCCGTCGCTGCTGCCTCATTTTTTGCTCCTAGAACCACTCCCGGGGCACAGCCATCTATCACCTCCTATCTTAAAAGAAAGGAGAAGGAAGAAGCTGATAGGTTGTTGGGCAAACTGTTTCTTTGGAGTGATATTCCTTTCAGTGTTGCCAGGACCAATCCATTTTATCAGTCTGCGATTGATGCTATCACTGTTGTTGGCCCAGGATACAAAGCCCCTTCAGAGAATGACCTTAAAGGGCGCATTCTGCAAAATGAGAAAGCTGACTGCACCAAGAGATTGGAAGAGTTAAGGGCATCATGGGAAATCACGGGATGCACTGTGATGTCAGATGGTTGGACTGATCAAAGGGGTAGGACCCTTATTAACTTCTTGGTCAGTTGTCCCAAAGGGACAATGTTTATGAACTCTGTTGATGCATCTGCACATGTGAAAGATGCAAGATTATTATGTGATTTATTAGATGTGTTCATTACGGAGGTTGGGCCCCAAAATGTTGTCCAAATCATAACGGACAACGCTACAAACTATGTTTCTGCTGGCAAGATGCTTATGGAGAGGTATCCGAGCATATTTTGGACACCTTGTGCGGCACATTGCCTTGATTTGATGTTGGAGGACATCGGAAAGCTTGATTTTGTCAGTGAAATTGTAGAATCATCAAAGAGAATCACAAAATTTATATATAACCATGGATCTGTGCTTCATTTGATGAGGACATTCACCAACAATAGGGAGTTGGTGCGGCCTGCTATTACACGATTTGCCACTTCTTTCATCTCTCTTCAATCCCTCTTGAATTCTAAGTGGGAATTGAAGAGAATGTTTGTTTCAGATGAGTGGCGTGCTTTGACTATCAGCCGCAAATCAGAGGCACAAGCCATCTGCAGGTTGGTGTCATATCAGGAAAGTTTCTGGGCTGGAGTGGAAGAGGTGTGCAACATTAGTGAACCTTTGGTAAAGGTTCTTAGATTGGTGGATGGAGAGAAGCCCGCAATGGGCTACTTGTATGAGGCCATGGATAGGGCCAAAGAAGCTGTTCGCAGCTATTATGATGATAAGGGTGATGATGGGTTTTAGAGACAACTTCTTTTATGGGAAGTGATTGATGATCGATGGAACAACACACTCCATCGTCCCATTCATGCCGCAGGGCTCTTCCTGAACCCCGCATTTGCTTATTCATGTGGTTTTCTATTTGATGTTGAGGTCATGGATGGCTTTTTCAGTTGTGTTCAGAAGATGGTGCCAACTCCATCAGAACGTTCAAAGATATCCAAAGAGATGGAGGTATACAGAATGGCAGGTGGCACCTTGAGCTTCGACATGGCAGTCCAGGATAGGACTGTTAAAATGCCAGGTAAGATTTTCATTATTTTAAAAATTTTCTTATGTTTGTAACTTTATCAATTTATCTTATTTGTTGTAACTTGTAACTTGTAGATGCATGGTGGAGGAGCTATGGTGGCAGATTACCAAAACTCCAAAAACTTGCCATTAGAATACTCAGCCAAACATGTAGCGCTTCAGGATGCGAGCGCAACTGGAGTGTATTTGAAAAAATACACTCCAAAAGGCGCAACAGGTAAAAAACTTAACATATCTCGATTCTCAAGTTTCAACTGATTTTTTGAATTCATTAAATAATTTTTTTTAAATATTTAATTTATTAATTTATGACCCTTGTACAGGTTGGAGGGTCAGCGGCTCAATGACATGGTTTACGTCTACTACAATCTTAGATTGTGGGTGAGACAACTTGAGAGGACCCCTGATATGGAGGCCATCTCTTTAGATGCGATTGACACCACTGCTGAATGGAGGGTTGAGGCTCAGAGGCCTGTCATGGAGTCAACCCCTGATTGGATAGAGGAGGAGGTAGTGGAGGGGGAGGAGGAGGAGGAGGAGGAGGAGGAGGAGGAGCAGCAGGAGGAGGAGGAGAAGGAGGAGGAGGTGACACCACCTACCACTACTACCGGTAGAGGAAGTGGTCTGCCGCCTTTAGCTCCTAGTGGTTCAGGTTCCCGTTCCGGTTCTGGTGCTTCATTTTTTTCTTCTAGAGCACGACAGAGCCCATTGCCAGTCCCGCCAGCGTCTTCATCTAGAGAGAAAGGCAAAGCTGTTGTATTTTCTCGCAAGAGGGGCAAAGGAAATCAATAGTATAGGACCATAGGTTATATGGTCACTGGTGCATTGACATTCCTTTGTATATGACTGTTGACATTATGACTCATGATATGAGATACATTATTATATTTTTTGTTGATATTTTGAGGCTGAGTTGACTCTTGAGACTCAGGACTTAGTATTCAGAACAGGATTCGGTTTTATGTGTGATGTAGCACTAGACATGATATTACACATCTTATATATTAGTTTTTTTTTCATATTTATGTGTCAATACATTTATTTTATGTTGTAGATGCTTTAGATATTAAAAAAATTGAAAAAAAATGAATATTTTTGTATGTTACGATTTTTTCCCGATTTTTACGATTTTTTCCCGATTTTTACGATTTTTTCCGATTTTTTCCCCTCGGCGATTTAATCGCGATCGCGATTTTTGTTTGATATATATATATATATATATATATATATATATATATATAATTTTACATTTAATATGTATTCAATTTTAAATTTTAATATATTATATTATTGTCACTCCCAACTTGATGTTTCCCTGTAAATTTGGGCAAAGCTTCTAGCTGTACTGTATACTTATTCCTACGTACCCAAAGTACATATCACATAGTATATATTTTTATTATAATGCTAATAATAATATTAATCTTGAAAAGAAATAGGTCTAAAATACATGTCTACTCATGTATCACTGACGTGACTATTCAATATACACTTGTACACAATGTCACATGCTATTGTAATCATTAATCCAATCATTATCAATTAAGTAGTTACTCATTTGTATCGATTCTTTAATGTTATGCTTCTTCCAGAGAACTTGAAGCAGGATTCCAGGTAGGAGAAAAATCCCAAAGGAGACTGAGTTGGCAATGCTCTTGAAAAGCCCTAATCTTAAGGCTCTAAGACCAATTCATATAGGCACAATACCAGCTATTAAAGAAAAATGCTCACATACAAGAAGTTACAATCAAACAACTATGCAAGTATCAGAAGACTTGTCAAAATCACACCTGTATTAAATACATACAGACAGTACAAAGCAGAGGGGGGGGGGATCAAAGTTGACCAAGTCTCCAATAAAATACAGTAAAGCAGGTGAGAGACCAATTTGGAATAGATCACCCAAAGGAGATGAGATGGAGCATAAAAGTGTACAAACAGATAAAGCACAATTATGATACATGATAACCGTTATAGATGTTCAGTAAAGTAAATCCCATAAACATCAACAAATGTATATCCTAGCATCTCAATGTCATTTCCTAGATGCATACTTTAAAATAAAATAGATATTGCAAAAAGCAGATAAACTTCATTCAATTAAAAAATAAATTTTATAGATATCCTCTTTTGGCTCAACTTACGAAATATAATAAATCTTGTCACTATCTTCAAAAGAACACTTCAGCCTCTCAAAGAGTAGAAAAAATCACAGATGTTAGAAAAACTAAATTGCCACCAAGGAAAACATCATATCCAGCATCCTAACCATAAGAAATACTCTTGGACAACCTCGGAAATGACTGCTAATTCTGCATTCATCAGTATTGGATTTATATAGGACTACATATACTTCAGTTATTTTGATTTCAAACACTATCAGACACAATATCTTAAAAGAAAACAAAATCTACTTCCTCACATGCACCCTTTTCCAGTATGTTTCTCTTTCTGTCTTCCAAAATGTGAGAACAAAGGTATTGTTGGGGAGAACATATTGTTTAAACACCTAGTTCAATACTTACTTGTCGATCACATGAGAGTTCTGTTGAGCCTCTAGAGCAGTTCTCTCGATAATGACATCCTGTGCCCAAAGGTTGTATTCCCATAAAACAGTAATCAAAGAAAAACAAAATGGATAAACCTATACTCGCATCCCTATCTGAAACAGATCAATTTCATCATTACAGAGATACATTTTGTGCACAAGAAAATCCACAAAAATGCCCCTACCTGCTTGTGTTCAGAATGTGGTCCTGGAAGTAACCTCACAATCTCTTCAATTGAACGCCTGATGCTCAGAACACAAGCAAATTGCAATAACAAGAGAATATTAATAAACTGCATGCTGCTATTTTCAATAAATTTTGTAGTTAAATATGAAGCATCTGTGCATAACCAGTTATCCATAGATGAGAATAATTCCTTTCTAAGCAAAAAATGACTACATCTTAAGAAAGGTGATTGGAAACAGGCAAAGACAAGAAAAACCAACATATTAATAAGTTAGCAGCAACAAGGTCATTTCTTTCACATCATTCTGCGGACAGTACATCCACCATTTAACCACACTTTCTTGAAATGGCATCAAATACTCTAGTAAATCTGTGTTGACCAATCTGCAGTAGATATATTTAAAAAATTACTTAGAATCTAAGAGAATGAAGATCTGCAAGCAATATCTCATGCATACTGGTTGGAAAAGAAAATGAAGATCATCTGGATAGGAAACCATGATTGATAAGAAACAAAACTAAATACAGCCCCAAAAAATGTCTGAGACCTTGTACCTGTGTTAGCAGATCCATGGGGTCTTGATGTTGGATCTGCGGATCCATGTTTTGAATATGGATATGTAATATTCCTAAAGGAAATATTAAGTGATAACAGAGAAAAAATATGGACATGAAGCCAAAATTTAACACACGCACACACACACACAAATATCAGTTGACACCAGTAATTACACCAAAAATATTGAGCCATTTTATTATACAGAGCAAATGGAGTACAAATATATGGGAATAGAGGAACCTGTGCTTGCTACAGCAAGCAAGGAAAAACCCAAGTGATAGTCTTGGTGCCTAAGTGCTGGAAGTGCTCGTCTTCCAATTTCTACACTGGCCCAGTGAAAAAACTATTGCTGCTGCCAGGGGAAAAATGGGAAATCTGCACACACATGTACTTAGAAAATTCTGAAAATTTAGCTGGTGCACTTTCTCAACAAGCCCAGAAAAACCCAGAAATGGTTTGGGCTCCTTGAGAAAAAGACCACCCCTAAAACCCCACAAGAAATGTGAGCTCCTCCAAGACCCAGGAATTCGCACCACTAGAATTTTCACTGAGATTTGGCACTAAACTCCCTGAGATTTATTCCCAAAATTTTCCTCTGCAAGTCCACCCAATCTTGGCCCAAATTCCTGTCTTATCACCACAATGAAGCAGCTCCTCTATGGCTTGCGCAGGCCCAACTAGTCTCCCTCTGCACACTCCCTTATAAGAAAAGTTTTGGCCTGTGTGATAGCCCCTTATTTCAGCTTGCAAACTCCCACAATTACCTTGCAAAATTCCCAGACAATGTGCCTCCAAATTCCCGGAAACTTCTGTGCAGTACAGCTGCTCTCCCAAGTAATCTGACCTCCCACAACTATGCCCAGTCTCCACGCCCAAACAGGTCGAATGCCTCAACAAACAATTCTGGAACAGCTCCAAATCGTAACAAGGCCTCTCCTAGGGTGACACTCAAGGTTCATCGAAGAAAGAGTTGGAAATTCCCGCTTGGAAATCTCCTTGTGCACAGCAGCACGAATTAACTTGGCTAAACAGCTCAAGCAAACAAGATTTCAGTTTTCAGATTGGCAAACGACCCCAAAATGAAACTCCCCTCTTCTATTTATTCTTGCTGCCCTTCTCTCTCCTTGTGGGCTCTCCCATTCAACCTCCCTTTCTCTCTCTTTCCCTCCAAACCGAATCCCTCAAGGGAGTTCGAATTCCTCCTCGGGGTGGTCCACACATTCCACTATCCAAATAATTTTCCTTTTTCTCTAAACTTTTGGAGCCTCCCTTCTCACCAAAATTAATTTGATTATCTCTCACCCACTTTTCCTAAGTTTCATGCCCAAAATTGCTCACCATCAAAATTGCAAAAGTTTAGAACTCCCTTAGTAGAATTTAATTAGAGCGAATATTACAGTCCCCCCTCCCAAATATTGTTTGTCCTCAAGCAACTGCAATGTCAGATGTTGTAGTATTTCTTCTCCCTCCCATGTAGCGTCCTCCTTTGGCAGATCCTTCCACCTAACAAGAAACTCCTTAATGACCATGCTCCAAAGTTTCCTCTCTCTCACTTCCAAGATGGTCTCTGGAAATAAAGTCAGATGCCCCTCATCATCCATAGGTGACAACTCCGTAGTTGTTGTAACCTGCTGTCCCAAAGCCTTTTTCAGGAAAGAGATGTGGAATACGTTGTGTACCTTGCTCCCCAGTAGGAGCTCCAACTCATATATGCTAACTCCCGAAATCATCTGGCTACCCTCTTAGGCCCATAGAAATGTGGCTTGAGTTTCTTTGTGCCTTTCTACTTCAATGTGGACTTCCTATACGATTGCAGTCTCAAAAAGACGAAGTCCCCAACCTCAAAGTGCCTCTTAACCTACGAAACCGGATTCGTTCCTCATCCCTATCGTGTCCCGAATCGGTCGAATCAGACACGATTCACTGGGCACGTGTCCTCCGGTCATGTCCGATCGTGTCCCATCAGGACACCACGTGTCCTGATAGTGTCCTGATTTTGGGACACCTATCCGACTTTTAAGAGTGTCACGTGGCCCATAAATGGTCTTTTTGGCCCACTTAAACTTCACAGTTAACTCTCTCTTGATGTGGGTTTGTTGTGGGTGTGTGGGAGCAAAGAGAAAAGGGCAGTAGGGAAGGGACAAAGGAAGGGGAAGAATGTCTCTATTTTTTTGCATTTTTATTACAACAGTTTGCATGTGCATTTTTTTTACAAATTTGTGCACTTTTTCTTTATTTTTTTAAATCATTCATGGCTCAATCAAGGGCAGTAGGGAAGGGACAAAGGAAGGAGTCCCCATTGGAGATGCCCCTCCTATTCCAATTTCATTAGGGTCTGCAAGTGTTCCCTCTATTGGAAGTGGGGTTGCAACAACAAATTCAAATGTTGAGGGAAGACAACAACCTCAAGATAACAAATATCCCTTGGGGAAATATGTCACAAGAGAGCAAGGGCCAGACAGCAGAGGAGGATGCAACAGAGGAGAGCAGTGGTGACCATGATGATGACAATGATGCTGATTTTGATGACTCATGAGCTACCTACTCCCTTGAGGCTTGTAGTTGTTTTGTATTTGCTATTTCTATTTTCCATTGGCATTTCTACTACCTATGTAACACATTTTGATTTTGAAGACTTAATGAGAAAACTACAGTATCTTGTCTTTCTCCTATTTGATCAATGGTGAATATGTCACAATTGTATTTGTATGCATAATGTTACTTTGTAAAACTTACATCTAGATGAAGATCTATCTTTGACGCAATGAATTTGTGTCATGAATGGGAATTTGTGTAAGAAATATCTAATTTTTAACAAAATAATATATATATATTAACAAAATAATATATAACGTGTCATGTAAAGGGGGGTCAACGTGTCCGTGTACGACACTCAAATCCTCGTGTCCTTTCTGTCCCGTCTCCATGTGTCGGGTGACTTAGCTCTTAACTCCGCCCCTATCTGCATATAGCTTTGAGAGCTATAAGGATATCATGGCTCTCTTGTGTCCAATCCTTAGCCCCTAGAGCCCTGCTATCTCCAAAGATCATATAAGAAAAGTTTAGTGCATCATAACCATACAAAGCATGAAAAAGTGGCATATCTATGGACATGTGGTAGGTGGTTTTATAGTAGTACTCTCCAAGATGCAGCCACTTCACCCATGCACATTGTTGTCTTGTCACATAGTTATGTAAGTAGCCCTCCAGCCACTTATTCACTATCTTCATCTGGTCGTTTATCTATGGATGATAGCTACTGTTAGGTGTGAGCTCAATCCCGACAACACGAAATGGCTCTTGCCGAAATCCTCAGATGAATCGATTGTCCCTATCACTAACAAAGGTCTTAGGGAGACCATGTAGCCTAAACACCTCCTAGAAGAATAATTTAGCTACCTGTGAAGTTGAATACTGAGATGGAATGGCAAAAAAGTGGGCGAATTTAGTCAACCTGTCAACCACCACATAAATGCAATCTTGTCCCTGTATTATTGGCAACCCTGTGATGAAGTCCATAGAGATGCTCCCCCATTTCCTCTCAGGGATAGGGAAAGTCTAGAATAGGCTAGTTAAATGTGTCTGCTCACCCTTGTTCCTCTGACAAGTGTTACACTCCCAAACATCCCTCAAAACATCCTCCCTTAGGCCTCTCTAAGTGAATCGCTCTCTGATAGCCATGTATGTCTTGAGGAACCCATGATGCCCTGCCAACGGTGAATCATGTGCAGTCGGCATGATCTTCTCTCGCAATTGGGATCCCAGAACCAAATAGATCATGTCTTTGTAGCAATGTTGCGAACATCGAGGTCGGGATTAAATCAGCAAGGAGAAAAAATCAGAAAAATTCGTAAAAATCAGGAAAAAAACAGTAAAAATAGGGAAAAAATCGGCACATACAAAAATATTCATTTTTTATCAATTTTTTAATATCTAAAACATCCACAACATAGAATAAATGCATTGACACAAAGTCTCAAACTTTGCAGGGAGGCTTGGACAGCAGCATTCAAAAGAACCCAGAAATAGTTTGTGGAAATTTCACTCGGTTCAAGACTTATTAAAATAATTAATTATTTTAATGGAGACCTTTAGTCCAAACTTAAGGAAATGAAATAATTAAAGGGTATTAATAAGTCAAAGTGTGAATCGTCTAGAAAACACGGATCAAGTCAAGATTTAATCTTAGCCATTGATTAATCTTTTAATCTTGGTCGTTGGTTCTCCAACAGGAAGATTATAAAAGAAGGCTTGAGGGTCACTTGGAAGATAAGTTGGGCACACAGTTAGTACCCGAATGAGATCCATTCTAATGTAGAATTCGACCTTAGTGGGACAGTTGCAGGGCAAGAAGTTGCAAGAGCAGAAGCAAGAGGTCAGGGGTGATCGAGATCAGGGTCGGAGAGCAGCAGTGGGTCATTACAGGCAGCTTGAGGCTGAATCGCAGATACCCCATGCAGTCTCCACGCAGATTCACGCAATCCAGCGATGGCACTGCGCAAAGAATCACACAGACTGACGCAAGGGCTTGCAGGGGCTATTCTGGGTGTCAGAAAATTGTCCGAGTAAGCTGGATATTCAATCTTAGGTGGTTCAAAATTTATCTGCCGAATATTTTCCCTGTAAAAATATCATTTGCTAAAGAATTAATAAAACCCTCATCTGTTGCACCGGTTTTCGCACATTGGGTTTTTCCGGGGACAATTGTCCAAAAATAATTGGGTACATGTGATTGATTCTTGTGCTCATGTTCTCTACTGTTTATTTCTCTACATATATAATTATGAATGTAGTATTTATTTCGATATTTGCCAGAAGATTTCTGAATAATAACTTATTTAAATAATAAGGAGGAGAAATAAATCTATCACTGCAACTGTTTGTAATTTTCACAGTCCTGAATACTAACTTACTAAGTCCTCAGTCCCAACTCAGCCTCAAAATATCAACAAAAAATATAATAACGTATCTCATATCATGAGTCATAATGTCATATACAAAGGAATGCACCAAATAACCTATACTATTGATTTCCACTGCCCCTCTTGCGAGAAACTGTAATAGCTTTCCCTCTAGATGAAGAAGTTGGCAGGGCTGGCAATGGACTCTGTTGTGCTCTAGAACCTGAAGCACCAGGAGCTAAAGGAGGTAGACCACGTCCTCTACCGATGACAAGAGTAGGTGGTGTCACCTCCTCCTCCTATTGCTCCTCCTCCTCCTGTTGCTGCTCCTCCTCCTCCTCCTCCCCCTCCACTCCTCCTGCTCTATACAATCAAGGGTTGAATCCATGATAGGCCTCTTGGCCTCAACCCTCCATGCAGCACTCGTGTCAATCGCATCTAAAGAGAGAGGCCTCAAACCTCCATGCAGCGATCGTGCCAATCGCATCTAAAGAGATAGCATCCATATTAGGTGTCCTCTCAAGTTGTCTCACCCACAATCTAAGATTGTAGTAGACATAGACCATGTCATTGAGGCACGGGGACTCCAACCTGTACAAGGGTCATAAATTAATAAATTATATAATATATATTATAAATAATAAATTAATAATTCTAAAAAAAAAATATTTAATGAATTCAAAAAATCAATTGGAATATTTCAAGTTTTTAACCTGTTGCGCTTTTTGGTGCGTATTTTTTCAAGTACACTCCAGTTGTGCTCGCATCCTGGAGAGCTACATGTTTGACTGAGTACTCTAATGGCAAGCCTTTGGAGTTTTGGTATTTTGCCACCGTAGCTCCTCCACCATGCATATACAACAAATAAGATAAACTTATAAAGTTATAAACATAAGAAAATTTTTAAAATAATGAAAATTTGAAAATCGAAAGTTGAAGCAAATTATGAAGTTATGAACTTGAAGAGACAATGAATTTTGAAACAAACTAAATCTTACTTGGAATTTTAGTATTCCTATCCTGGATAGCCATGTCAAAACTCAATGTACCACCTGTCATTTTGTATATCTCCATTTCTTTGGAGATATCTGCACGTTATGATGGAGATGACACAATCTTCAGAGCACAAATGAAAAAGCCATCCATGACCTCAGCATCAAATAAGAAACCACATGAGTAAGCAAATTTGGGGTTCAGGAAGATCCCTGCAGCATGAATGGAACGATAGAGTGTGTTGTTCCATCGCTCATCAATCACTTCCCATACAAAAAGTTATTTTTGAAACCCCTCATCCCTCTTATCTTCATAGTAGCTCTGAATGGCTTCTTTGGCCCTATCCATGGCCTCATACAAGTAGTCCATTGCGGACTTCTCTCCATCAACTAATCTAAGAACATTTACCAAAGATTCAGTAATGTTGCACACCTCCTATACTCCCGCCCAGAATTTTTCCTAATATGAAACCAACCTGCATATGGCCTCTCCCTCTGGTTTGCGGTTGTATGTCAAAGCATGCCACTCCTAGGAAATAAACATTTTCTTCAAATCCCACATAGAATTCAAGAGAGATTGAAGAGATATGAAACTAGTGGCAAACCGTGTAATAGCAGGGTGCACCAACTCCTCCTTGTTGGTGAATGTTCTCATCAAATGAAGCACAGATGCATGATTATATATAAATTTTGTAATGTTCATTGATAACTCAACAATATGTTTGACAAAAGGAATATTTCCTATATCCTCCAACATCAAATCAATGCAGTGTGCAGCTAAAATGTCCAAAATATGCTAGAATGCCTCTCCATAAGCATCTTGTCAGCAGCAACATAATTTGCAGCATTGTCTGTTATGATTTGGACAATATTTTGTGGACCCACCTCTAAAATGAACACATCCAATAAATCCCATAATAATCGTGCATCTTTGACATGTGCAGATGCATCAACAGATTTCATAAACATCGTCTCCTTGGACTGCTGACCAAGAAGTTAATAAGGATTCTACCCTTTTGATCAGTCCAACCATCTAACATCATAGTGCATCCTGTGACTTCCTATGATGCCCTTAACTCCTCCAATCTCTTGGTGCAATCAACCTTTTCATTTTGAGCAATGCGCCCTCTATAGTCATCATATGAAGGGGCTTTGTATCCTGGGCTAACAACAGCGATAGCATCAATCACAGCCTGGTAAAAGGGATTATTCCTGGCAACATTGAAAGGAATATCACTCCAAAGAAAAAGCTTGCCCAACAACTTGTCAGCTTTTTCCTTCTCCCTTTTTTTAATAATTGAGGAGATAAATGGTTGTTCACAAGGTGTGGTTCTAGGAACAAAATATGATGAGGCAGCTACAGGGTTGGGTGTAGAAAATGTTGATGGTGAAAAACCACTACCACTCTCACGGTCACCTCCACACCCTGTTATGTGACTCCTCAGAGCTGCCTTGCTAAGTTTAGTTGTTTCTATTCCTTCTAATGATTTGAGTGCTCTTCGAATTATTTCTGGATTGGTATTTGTGCAAGGCCCTACTTCATGTTCCAGAACTTGTGCAAGGTGGTATTTCAATCTGTATACCCCCCTCCCTGTCATGTGGTGCCCACATAACTTGCAAGTCAAATTTAATCTGTCAAACCCCTGATTAGGTACACCAAATTCCCACATAGGGTCTAATTTCCTTGGCATGTTTGTAAATTTGTTGAACTCTTGAGTCTTATTGTAAGATGAAGTTTGAACTTCGAAATTTGAACCTAGGGCACAAGAAAAATTGCAAGTTAAAAAATAAAAATAAAAATTTACAATTTTATATACAACATTTGACTTTTTTCACAAAAAAAACCCTCAACTCAATGCAACAATAATGGGAAAAACTACACATTCAAACCCAAGCAAAAATAATGGAAAAAACCTAAAAGCACAAGATGAAATGAAAAACATCCAAATTTTTGCACTTTTTACCAAAACAAACCCTCTCCACTCAATAAAACAAAAAAAACAAAAAAAAAAAAACACAACCAAATGCAAACAAAAATGATGGAAAATACATGGATGATAGAAACCCATGGAATAACGAGAAAAAAAAACAAAAAAAGGGTCAAATTTGATGCCCAAACCTGGAAAAAAAAAATTGTTGAAGAAACTTGGTCTAAACTTGAATTTTGTAGGCTTGGGTTGCTCAATTCCTTCACTTTTCTCCTCTCTTGCCTTTGTAGATGACTTCTCCTCCTCCTTAGCTCTCTTTCTTGCCCTATATCTGCAAAAATGACAAAAAAACGATTTTTGAAGTTTATTGGGCCGTTGTTTGATGAGCCCGCAATTTTTTCGCGATTTTTTGAAAATAAAAAATTCGCTCAAAAAAATGTCGATTTTATCGTTTTACCAAAAAAATCTCGATTTTTTCAAAAACTCGTGATGTTAGTTTCACTGCTTTGTAGTAAATCACCTCATTCATCATCTTGTATCGATCATCCCCAAATATGTCATCTAGGATCTCACACGCATGTCAATCCTTGAAGTACTCAACCAACAATTGTGCTCTTCAATCTTGAGCAATGCTCATGAGTGAGATTGTCACAAACCTCCTAGATAGTGCATTCACCACAACATTTTGCTTGCCCTTGACATACTTTATGTCAAAACCATATACCTAGAACTTACTGACCCACTTTTGCTACCTCTCCTACAATTGTTCTTGCTCCAAGAAGAATCGAAGACTGTTGTGGTCAATATTCACCTTAAACCTATTTCCCACCAAGTACTATCAAAACTTGGCCAGTGCATGAATGATCGCATGCATCTCCTTGTCGTATATAGAATACAATCTCTCATGTGCCTGCAGCTTCTGGCTCTTGAAAGCAATCGAGTGCCCCCCCCGGGATCAAAACTGCCCCAATTCCCTCTCCAAATGCATCACACTCCAAAACAAAGGGTTGTGAGAAATCAGGTAAAGCCAACACTCGGAAATTGTTCATTACCCTCTTGAGGTGCTCAAAAGCCCCCTGTGCCATATTCGTCCACACAAGCGATCCCTTCTTTGTCAAATCTGTAAGGGTGCTGCCAGTTGGGAAAATTCCCTCACGAACCTCCTGTAATAAGTACATATGCCCAGGAATCCCCGTAACTCTGTCACATTCTTGGGTGAAGGCCAATCCAAGATGGCCTGATCTTATCCCAGTGAACTCTCACCCCATCCTCCCTAATGACATGGCCAAGATAGAATATCTTTGTTAGTCCAAATTCACACTTGGACATATTCGCATACAGTTGTTGCTCCTTTAGGATGTGTAGCACCTGCTCCAAGTGTTGTAAATGCTCCTCCCATGTCCTACTATAAAACAAGATGTCATCAAAGAAAACCAACACATATCTACGTAACTGCTTGCGGAACACATGGTTCATCAAGACTGGAAGGTAGCTCGAGCGTTGGTTAGCCCGAAGGGCATCACCAAGAACTAAAAGTGTCCATAGTGACACTTGAACATCATCTTCGGGATATCTTGCTCCCTCACCCGAATCTGATGGTACCTCGAGCATAAATCTATCTTAGAGAAGTACCTGGCTCCTAGCTCATCCATCAACTCGTTGTTAGTTTTGTAGCATTGAACAGGTGTTCTAGTCTCGATTTTAGTTAGAGAGGCTAAGAAACACAAGAGCTCGAAAACCCGGAATAAATTTCAGGAGAAAACATCTAGAGATGCCTCAATTAAGTTAATTAGTCAGTAATTAAATTTTTCCTAAATTAAACTTAGGAAAAGTGATTAATTAACAGGAATTAATTGAAAAACGTGAGATTTCTCTAGAAACTCACATGGATCGACTCAGAAATGATCTTAGTCATTGACGAGGGTTTAATCATGGTCGTTGGTGAGCCAACGAGAGATTATAAGAGGAGGTTGATGGGGTTGGAGCAAGACACACTTGAGAGATCGATTTCCTTGGCAAATCGAGCTATCCAGATGTAGCAGTTGAGCAGGGAAGAGGAGTTTGAGCCAAAGGGGAAATAGAGTTGGTGGGGTGGTGGGTGCAAATATGTTCGTTTAATTATGTTGTAGTATTTTCCCAACTATTTAATTTGTCAATCCAAGGTTCATAGGCTTACGAGACACATGCACTATATATGCAGTACTGAAGTGGAACTAATTTAATCTAAATTACTGAAATCAAATTAATCTAGGAAGACATTGAAACACTAACTAGGAAAGCAGGAAATTGCATAAAGGAAAAGCAATACAACATGTGAAGAATTGAATGAAAAACAACATATGTGAGCTCACAACAATAAAACTATCTCAAATTATATTACAAGAATCAAATTACAAATCATGAACTCAAAAACTCAAAAACTCTATCTCTCTATTCTCCCCCTTTCTATTCTCAAAATGAAGAGAGAGCACTCTCTTATATACATGAGGAAGATAACCATCTCATAATTACATATCCAATATTCTCTCAAGCACTCTCAACTAATTTCCCATTATTACAAGATATTATCCCTTTGAATCCTCCGCACATCTCTCACATATCTTGGATAAGATATGCCAACCAATTCCTCCATGATCTTCTTCTTAGGAATAGGCTTGAATAATTATCTCCTTAATATGGTGGAGGAGATATTTGAGACGTATCTTGGAATTAATCCTTCACATATTTCCTACACATTACAAAACTCACATATTCTTGAGATTTATATAAAAATATGTATATTTTCTAATATTTAATCATAAATTCACTTATAATACAAAAATGAATAAAATGGAAAATAAGAAGGTGAAACCCAAATGTACTTATGAAAATGATATGATAAAAGGTTAATGGAATGATGAAATGTAAGGAATAGTGAAGGAAAAGGTGGATAAAATATGGCATTTTGAGTCCCAATAGGGGCAAAGATAGTGATTCCAGAGGAGATTCCAATTCTGGAGAGGTAGCAACAAGTGACTGAAATATTCCAGTGGAGCTGCCTAGGGGCTGTGCAGTAGCTTTAGTGAGCAATTTGATTTCGTTGAGAGGGATGTCAATTCAGCGCCCAAAGGTCGGGATAATTTTCCAGAGGGTCGAAGAGTCACTTCCAACAGATGAGATAGGCAAGACAGCTTGATCAGAGGTTGAATCGACCCACACATGTAAGGGTTTGCGTAGAAGGCTTGCGTAGGTGTTGGATGGCCTGAATTTCTGGGGGAGCTATTATCGGGATTGCTTGTGGAGAGACAAAATTTTCTCTCAAATATTTTTGCCAGATATTTGCTGATTGGATTGCCAGTTTTCGGCATCTAGATTGTACTCAGATTATTTCATTGTTGCGTAATAATAAAACCGTCATCTGCTACACCAGTTTTCCCACATTGGATTTTTTCGGAGACATTTGTCCAAAAATAATTGTCTCAATTTTATTGTGTGTGTGCTATCATTTTCTAAGTTTCCAACATTTTATATTCTGCAATGTTTTTATTGGTGAAAAATTGCAATGTGATTTATTCATTGTATGTCGTAGCAAATAAACTGTATAATAAATTGGTTAGAAGAATAAATTTCCAATTTCTACAATTAGACTTTAAATTTTCACACTCGTCAATACGCGAGTACCGGTTCTTCAAGATCTTCTTATTCGGATCCTTGTAGTCAATGCACATATGGAGGGTCCCATCCTTCTTCATCACCAACACTACAGATGAAGTGAAGGGACTAAAATTGGGCCTAATATGTCCCAAAGCCAGCAACCCTTGTATGGCTCGCTCAATCTCATCCCTATAAACCTTGGGATGCTTGTATGGTATAGTGATAATTGCGTGCATGTATTCTCTCGTAATCGTGCTCCAGTCTCTATCGATCCAACGCCCTGAGAATGTCTCAAAAGCGCCGAGTGCCCGTCCAATATTGCTTGAATATTGAGATGTGGCAGTCGTTGTAGGATATACTGAGAGGGGGGTGAATCAATATTTCTTAGCAATTAGCACTTTTTAATCCTTTTCAAAGCATTAATTATTCTTCAATTATTATTAATTTTCTTCTTCAACAATTATAAACACTATTCAGCAGTACACAACACCATACAACAATGCAGGAAGATAAAACAATAGACACAGATTTTTAGGTGGAAAACCCCCTTTGGGTCAAAAACCACTGAACGCTTCTCTAGTAATTATCTTCTTCTCTCTTTAAAAAAAATATTAATTACATCAAGATTTCAGCTACAACTAGGGGATGTGCCAACCCCTAATTCACAGGCCACAGCCTGTAGGACGTTAATAAACCCTAATATCATATTGCAACCAGAAGGATGCCCCAACGCCCTGTAGATTAGGCCACAACCTGATGAGTGCCCCAACACTTTGTTTACTAGCTGTTGTTGGAAAGGATGCTTCACTAACCTATTAACTTATCAGCCACAACTGAATGGACGCCACAACGCCCTGTGCAAGCAACAACTTGCCCTAGCACCACCCTGCCGCCTTGAAGTGTTCTCAGGCCACAACCTGAAGGTGACTCCAATCACCCCGAAGAGTCGGTTGATCACATTTCACAATTTTCACACTGGATCCCCTGTACTCTGTAGAATAGTTGTAACAAAGATGTAGAATAAATGTCGAATCCTGGTAGTCGTTGATCACTGTTCCCACAAACCAATCACTGCACAATGCTACACATCAAGCTATCACTATTCAACTGCACATCACTTTCATTGCACATTGTATATCATTGTCACTACAAATTCACTGCACAATTGTTGGCTATCACTACATGTCACTGTCATCATATAAATATCAGATATGTCAGTTCTACATAGATGTAGTGACTATCAACTAATGGCTGTAAATGGTGCTGTCAGGTGATCAAATGACTGCAATGGTTGTATTCAAACCCTGGAAGCTATTGCCTTTGGTAAGCATCATTGTTGCAAACTAAGTCAAACCATTGTTATCCTTCTCACAACAAGTTTTGCTGTTAAATAAAATTTTAAACTCTGAGACATTAAAATCTTCATACAACAAACAGTGCTCAGCAGAGGATTAATCCTTGTGCAGAGAATATTGACCTTAGAGGGGCAGGTACAGAAACAAAGAAAGGATTGAACTGAATCCCAGAATCTCAACACCAAACTGCACTATCAGCAGAGACAGATTAACTTTATTTGGTCACATTATGATAGTCTATTGCTGAATCATTGCTAGAAAGTGAGACTCCTTCTTCATTGCAGAACTGGCAATGCAAGTACTAAAACAATACAAGCATAGAACTGCAAAAGCTTACTAAACGATTTATTGAGCCTTCTAGCATTCCATGAAACACAATTTTGAGGTAGCTCTTTTTACCCAAAAACCTCTCACTTGATTTTTGTTATGAATGTAATTCATAACTAATAGAAGACGTAAATGTAAATAATAATCAAATGATGATTATCTTAAGTAGTAATTAGTTAAGTGAAAAGGCATGTCTAAAAGACATGCCCAATCATGAAAGGCCACCTGCCTAGGTATATTAGCAGGGCCTCATTGTAACATTTCTCATCACTTATACATTTTTTATATAATAAATTATTATTACAAAATACCTCTCGTGTATTTTTACTTTCAAGTCAACAAGCCTACAGTTTTGTTGCTTCAATGGTATTAGAGCCATGCCGCACAATATAGTCTTGCGAGCCTTTGAATGAAGTTTACCATACCATATGCCATTATGTGTAGATCCAGAAGAAATTGAGCAGATTAGAAAAATTCAAGAAAAGCTTCAGCAATTAGAAAAGTCATGTGCAGAAGCTACAGCCTGTTTTAAGAAAGGTTATGAAGAAATCCATAATAAGGATGAAAATAACGAAGCAACCTCAATTGATAAACATAACCAGTCCTCTATTGCAACGGAAAAAAATGTTCTACACACTCTTCTTTCTCAAAGGGTTTCAAGTGATCATAGAACAGATGAAAGTTCCAGAATCTGACACTCGACCTCAACCTAAACGTCCAAACCAAACATCCTTTGTTATTAGGAAATCAAAGACCGAGCCAACAAAAGACGATTCAAGATCCGGAAAAGCCAGTGATCAAGTGATTGCATCATCTACTAGTGAGAGGGAACCTACCTCTCGTACATCAAAAACTTGGCAAGGATCAGCTACTGGTATAGCTGCAAGCAATGGTGGCACAGGTAAAGCATCAAGTACCTCAGCAAAGGTTCCCCAAGAGACAACAACAAATTTTCTTAAAACGAATATCACAGACTACAGTAAGTATATCAGTGAATCTAAAAACACCTGAAGGACAGGATGTTAAAGCTCAAGAAGCATCAGGACTCCAGAAAGGTTATCCTCCCAGGCCATCTCACGATGAAGAAGGTTTGCTTCCAAAATCTGCAGACGATATCCAAAATGATAAGCAGCAAAAACAACCGAATCCATAATTGGTAGAAAAGAGTAACTGCGCCTTTGTTAAAAGTAGAAGCAGTTGCCCATTTTCACACTAGCGAATGGAAAGAAGAGAAAGAAGGATTTCCAACGCTGGAAGACCACCATATCCTGATGATGTCTCTCCCTTCAAGTTCACAACCAAATTAGATGACACACATCTATGCAACAGGTCCTCTCAAACACGTTGGCTCCATCATACCTGCCACCGCACGAATACTCACTTGGGGCACGATGTTTCCTCCGGCATTGTCACTTGCCACGAATACCTTGCTATAAACAGCATGCGAAGCAATCCACGAGTCCACAGACACCCCATCCATCCCTCACTTTGTCCACATTGTGCCGCCAAGAAATTCGGCCTTCTATCAGCATTGTTGCTCCGGTGGTATCAAACGCTGCCCTACGCTTCCACCATCATCCCCTCCGCATGCTGGTCATGCCACATTCCAATCCCGCTATGTCCCTGGCACCTGCTCGCTCCTGTCTACCCAATTCATCATTCTCGACAGACCGACGACCTTCTGCTCGACACCGCACCCCTTCCACCACAACAACGCATTTGTTGTCGTCGTCGAGCCTACTGCCCACTGCAATCGCCTGTCGCCCACTGCAATCGTCCATGCTGTCGTTCGACATCGGCACTCTCGTTGACATTTTCTGCAGGTAAATTATTATGGGTGGGTATGTCATAAGTCATGCCTTTCGAAAGGCAGCTCACCATATCATATATATGCATTACGATATAGCTTGATTAATTTTATTAATTAAGTTTATATAAATTTATTAATTTAATTAAAAATAATATATATATATATATATATATATATATATATATATATATATATATATATTATTTATAAAAAAAATAGATACCCCTAAATTCAAGGCAATATCTCCCGCAAAATTATACAAGACAAGGTACCAGTGACGTCAAGTTATAGTTATATATGACAAGATGATAAGCACAGGATTATTAGCGATAAGCTTTGAGGACAAAGCTTTTTGAAGGAGGAGGCAATGTTATGAATGTAATTCATAACTAATAGAAGAAATAAATGTAAATAATAATCAAATGATGATTATCTTAGGTAGTAGTTAGTTAAGTGAAAAGGCATGTCTAAAAGACATGCCCAGTCATGAAAGGCCACCTGCCTAGGTATATAAGCAGGGCCTCGTTGTAACATTTCTCATCACTTGTACATTTTTTATATAATAAATTATTACTACAAAATACCTCTCGTGCATTTTTACTTTCAAGTCAACAAGCCTACAGTTTTGTTGCTTCAATTTTCTGTTCTTCTGACGGGTTGAAGGTTATAATTTTAGAACTTGACCTCTTTTTACCCAAAAACCTCTCGCTTGATCTTTTGTTTTTCTAAAGGGTCGAAGGTTATAATTTCAATTTTTTACTCCTTTTTAATTCGCATTAACATTCATAACTAAGAAGAGAGCTATGAACCTCTTTTTATAGGTCTAGGAGGGGTTCTAATGATGATCGTTTGAGGACTTAGGAAGGGGCTTATTAGATGGATGTTAGAGTAGGGATTAGTAGGAATTAAAGGATTAAAAAAATTATATTAAATGAGCCTTGTAATTAAAGGAAGGTGGGTTATGAGTCTTATGTGGGCTTTTTGGTCTTTTGAAATGATGGACTTGTCGAAATAATCTTTACTTTAAGAATAATATATCTATCTAAATAATCTTTAAATTAAATATTTTTGTTAAGAATCTTTCCTAGAAATATTTTCATTACCACTAGAAATTTAAAATCATTGATTGGCTTAGTGCATATGGCCCTACCAAGGTTGTGAAGTCAGTGATTGGTTTATTGCCTTTGGTTCTTGAAGTTATTCAACTTATACGTGGTGAGATTACAGTGATAAACAATGTCATATATTGACAACCGTAGGAGGAGGTGTCATGTCAGTACCCCCTGGGGATTTAGCCCACAAAATTGTGTCTACAATTTGAAACACAATTTTCTCACAAACCAGGAGGAACCACGAGGCGTACCACATATCAACAGAAACATCTCTTTGAGGAGAATCTAATGACCTAGATCTCCAACACAAACTCAATTTGACCCTTCAAAAACCCTCGACAAGGTCGGGGTACATCCTCAGTCCAAGATACCCAAACCCTAGGACTTGGGTTTTTCAACCATCCAACAGTATAGCTACCATCTTGATGTAATCTGACAATTAATAAGAAGCATTCCTTAACCATTAGACATCAATGATTGGTGATTTGGTCAAAGTCAAACCCAATCAACTCCATGGGTTGACATCAATGACAACACCATCCAACAATCTCCCCCTTTGTCATTGATGGCAACACACATAATCATCCTACGAGTACAAGTCCCCTTGACATCATGCTTCACCTCATTATCAAGATTTAAATCTCCTTCTCATGTTTTTCTCTCCCCCTTTGACATCAATGGCAAAGGGTTTTTATTATTATGCAACAGTGAAAATCTGAGTACAATCTATGGATGCCCAGCTGGCAATCCAATCAGCAAGTATCTGAAAGAAATAAATAGAGAGAAAATTTCTCTCACATAATATAAATAAATTTAATTGTCCTAAATTGCTAACATAAATCTCTAAACGGGGGCTGGTAAACTGATGAAGTGTGATGCACTATATGTTCCTAAGTATCCCTTTTTCTTACTTCGTTGTTTTTAGTGTTTTATTGATGTTTTGGGGTTTTTATATTTGATCTTTAGTATGCTACTCTATGCTAAAAAGATGAAGTTAGATTTATGTCAAAAAGGGAGAAAATGAAATGTTAATGAATAAATGAAAACAGAGTTTATTTGCAAATTATGTTCATAACTAGAAAATGATAAAAACAAAGAGTCCTAATCCATGGATATTACAGCTTCTAAATGAACATTCATGAAATGAAAAGTAACTCAAAACACTACAACTTAATCTGATTCATTTAGTTAGATATTTGTTGGAAGAGCTTGTGAAAAAGATTAATTCTAATGCAATGAGGATCTCCTAAAACATAAAAGGAAATGCTGAAACAACTTATAACATTACAACTAAATCTCATTCATGAGTTAGAGGTTTATTGGAAGAGCTTTTGAAAGAGATTAATCATAATGTGATAAGGATATTCTATGAAGCAAAACAATCAATAACTCACAATATTACAACTTAGTCTCATTCATGAATTAGAGGTTTATTGGAAAAGATTTTAAAAGAGACTAACTGCAGTATAATGAGGAATCTGATCTGAAATTGTGTGAACAAAATATTTCTTATACAGAGATTGACAGTAGGGGCTTTTACTGGTTATTTCACCTTTACTAGAAAGGATGAAACCAGAAGCTTCTGGCCCTCTTACTGACTCTGCCTAAAGAAATATAATGTAAACACTAAATAGATCTGGCAAATGAGAATATTCTTTTTAACTAAATAACAGAAAATGAAATGCTAATAACTCAAAATATCACAATTGAATCCCATTCATTTAATAGAGATGTATTGGAAGAGCTTGAGAAAGAGACTAACTGCAATATCATGAGGATCCTTTATCTAAGCAAATGACATGAAACATAATGCTAAAAGCTATGATTTCAGAAAGCAATCTAAGTAAGGAAATATGACAAAACAGAATTGAAAATGACTTATCTAGAAAACATGCAAAACCTTCTCGAATAGCAGGGGCCCTCTACTACCAATTTATTGTAATCCTTAACTCTTTGAATATGTGATCAAAACAACATCAAAGAACTAAACTTCTTTATTGATAAACTCACAAATATACATCTCATTTGTAAAGGTTTGTAGAAGCACCATTTTAGGACAGCAATTTCACTTTCATTGGCGTTAATCATACAAGTAGTTAAGCAAAAATGCAGATAGAACATAAAAGTAGATCTTACAGAAGACAAATCGTAAACAGAGAAAATGTGTGTTTGTTTTCTGCATGTCACTGTGTATTTTGAGATGCTTCAACTGGAAGAAGTTCTCTTTGGTCACCTCAAAGATAACAAACTCTCCACCGCAGGGATGAGTCAACCCAAGTCACCTATTTCATCGGTAACAGTGTTTTGTAAGGCATGCCACTTGTCACTATTTCTTAATTTGACTATGAAATTGATAGAGTGAAAATTATAGACTGTGCACTATCTGCTACTTTTTGCAGAATTCCAATCTTATACTCAGAGAGAGATTTATGAGGAATTTACCAAGGTCACTTCTTTGAGATGAATTTCAGGAACGTGCAAAAACCCTGACTTCCACAAATCATATCTCCAAAAATATTGTGCAACTTGATTTGAAATTTTTACAGAAGCTTCCTCAGGATCTTGGCTTTGCCTCATTAAAATTTCATCTTCTGAACCTTCGTAGACAAAAAGTTAGAGCGAAAATTCCATGATGAACTGTTTCAGATAGCGAAATCCCTTACATAAGGAGGAAATGAGGATCACAATTTATATAAATTCTTAGGTTGAGAGAGGCTTCAACAAGTCAATGTGGGAGGGATTTTAGGAGCTTAAAAAATATTAATTATGAATTTTCAATGACCCATGCCTCAACCCCATGGTGTTTTAGCCTAGTAACTTGCGGTACAAACTTCAAACATGAATATCTCTCAAACTGTGAAGAATTACATGGCATGCCATATATCAATAGAAGCATATCGACAAATAGAAACCATAAAAAGAATTATTGACCTAGAGTATATTACTTTGGTAGGTCAAAATTCCCATGAAATATTGGGTTAGCCCCTGGTGCTTCTTTTATTGACATCAATGACAACCACTGATCAACAATATCCCCCTTTGGCATTGATGGCAACACAAGTACTCCCCCTGCAATCATGACACCTCTTCCTACAACATTGTCTCCCCCTTTGACATTAATGGCAAAGAGTAACTCCCCCTGAAACACAACCCTCCTGCGGACCTATACACACTTCCACTCCCCTTGACACACAACTGTCCTGCAGACCTGTAATCTACTTCCACTCCCCCTTTATATTCTAAAAAAGGAAAATCTAATGAGAACTTGGGAGAATCCCAAGCTTCTGGTGAAGATATTCCAATGCTAGTGAATATTTAATATGTGATTCTTTTGGTGCTGCTTGGAATCTTGCTACTTGTCCAAATCCTTGCATAACATCTAGTCGGGAGGTTGTTACATATATAAGACTACTAATCATAGATATGTACAAACTTTGATCCACATCCTTAGATGAGTCATCTATGCTCAATTTGCAACCTATTACCATTGGAGTAAGGATGGGTTTGCAATATTCCATTTTAAATTTATTGAGCATTTCCTTGATGTACTTGGCTTGACATATAAATATTCCTTTCTCTTGCTGACATATTTGAAGCCCTAAGAAGTATGTCATCTCACCAAGTAAAGAAATCTCGAAATCACTTTGCACCTTTGTAACAAACCTCTTACTTAGTCGATCATCATTGCTACCAATTATTGTATCATCCTCTTTAGCTATTAGACATGATTTAGTTGCTTCATCTAGAACATATATGTCGTTTGGAGCTCAACTTTCTGAAGCCACAATTTCACCATACATGCCTTTCCTGATTTCACATTTCATGGAGTTGAATAGTATTGTGTGTCCTTGATCACACATTTGTCCAACACTGAGCAGATTGTGATTCATTTTTTCAACCAATGGAACATTCTTGGCTAGAGCATCTTTTCTTCTGAGAGTGATAGTACCTGATCCTATAACATTTGAAGATCCATCATTTCCAAAGGACACGGTTCCATCCTTCTTCTCTTTCAAAGATACAAATTTATTTCTATCTCCAGTCATATGCGTTGAGCAACCGCTATCAACATACCACAAATCTTTGTTCTTTTGAGCCTTGAAAGCGAGAGCACAATTATCATTCTTCTTCTTGTTCCATGTTTGTTCATTTTGTGGCTTTGAAGATTCTTTTGGAGGATTTTCAAGTCTGTAGTCTTTGGCTATGTGTCCAAAGTTTTGACATTTGTAACATTCAATATTTTTTCTTAAATGTTCAAATTTATTGATGTTTCACTGAGCCATGGGAGGTTCATATTTGATAGATCTCCTGGAATTGTATTCGTTCCTAGGGTACGTGCGACATTCTATAGCTTTATGACCAAATTCTCCACATGAATAACAATAGCCATAAAAAATATGTTGGTACTTGGATGGAAATTTTCGTTAAGGAATTGTCTTCCAAGGCTATTCTTGCGAATCTTGTCCAATGAAGTCTACATGCATGTTAGATCTCATAGGTTCATTGTATTTTGTTGTAGAAGGTCCTGCTTCTTCTTCTTTGTAACCGATGCCAGTTTTGTCATTGTAAGATCGTTGATTGTCGATGAGTTCTTCCAATGCCCTTGAGATGTTGGCATAGTTTTGGATAGCTTTTCCTTTCCTCACTTCCTCACGCAGCAAGACTACTTCGACTTCTAATTCTTCCCTTTCTTGGTTTCTTTCTTCCAAATTATTTTGAAGTGACTCTTCAATGCATTTGTGTTCTTCAAATTCAATTTTGAGACCTTGAACTTGTTCTTCAAGATTATTGGAACAGATCTTCTCCGCCTTGAGATATTTTATAAGCTTGATTGCTTCCTCATAAAATTCTTATATGGTCCATATTTATTCTTCATTGTTTAATACCTCTTGCTTATTGTGCTTGGCCATAAAAAATAATCTCTCATTGGCTTCTTCTTCACTATCATTGTCTTCATTGGATGATGAGCTATCTTCTTTAGAGAGAAATTTCCTTTTGGATCCTTGCTTGTTGAATTTCTTAAAGCACTTCTTTCCTTTTGAGTTTCCATTACTTTTGTTCAGACATTTTACTACAAAATTCCCAACCTCATTACAGCTGAAATGTATCAATGGAAGCTTACCTTTGAATTGTCCCTTACTAATTTTTAGTTTTCTTATGAAGTAAGCATATTCTTCATCTGAAAGACCTTCTTCACAATCTCCCTTTTCTTCACACTTGCAGGTGCATGTCTTTTCAATTGAAGGTTGTTTATCCTTATTGGTTTTCTTAGATGCAACAAATGTAGTTTCTAGATGTGAAGTACCCTCTTCTTCATCAGGTCTCATTTCATATGCTATGAGAATGCCATGTAATTCCTCTTTGCTAAGTTTGTCCAGATTTTCACTGTATTCTAAGATCGATACCTTTGGGTTGAATCTCCCTGATAACATTCTAAGAATCTTCCATATAATAGTCTTCTCGTCAAATGGCTCTCCCAATCCTTCCAGAGTATTGGTTATTTCACCAACGTATTGGAGGTATGCAGCAATGTTGCAATCTTCTTTCATTCTGAGTTGCTCAAATTTTGCTCTATAGATTTGAAGCTTTGCTTCTTTGACATTTGAGTCACGTGCATATATATCCTCAAGCTTGTCCCATACATTTTTGGTAGTTTTACAACCCAACACCTTATGATAAGCAGATTCAATAAGTCCACTAATAATAATATTCTTTGCTTTTGCATCATTTACCAAATTCTTCTTACCTTGTTCATCCGTAGTCGATGTAAATCCATTTTGAACAGTGTCCCATACTTCGTAACCTTGCATCAAGAGATAGACCTCCATTCTTCCTTTCTAGAGTGCATAATTATTTTCATTGAATAGAGGTACACCATTCTTGGTATGCTCCATGACCTCCTTCCAGCTATTAAACTACTATTGAAGGAACCAAGTTATGATACCAATTGTTGGAAATACTAAGAGGGGGGGGGGGTGAATCAGTATTCCTTTCAATTAGAGCATTAGCTAATCTTCAGTTATTATCAGTGTTTGTACAATGATAGCAGTAAACAAGAGGAACACAAATGCACATATTTTTTAAGGTGGAAACCCACTCCGAGACAAAAACCACCTAATGCTTTTCTAATAATTCCTTAATATTCAACTCCAATTGAAAATAAAGCCCCAGACATATGAATACATTAACAGATGCAGTAGCTAATTTGGTTTTAAATAGACATTTGCGCAATTTATAAACAAAAAAATCATCACATGTAGAAGATCCATCCAGAAA